>PVJC01004902.1:0-52847 GCA_004026665.1 Murina feae
AGGCTATATATATAAGTTTTTTGGTTTATCTCTCCCCATCCCCTCTGAGATATGTTGTTCTATGCCTCTATGCCTTGGGACTTATTTTGTTGGTCAATTTATTTTTTGCATTGGATTTCACAAATAAGTTGGCAGCTCTCAAAAACCGTGATCTTTGTCTTTTTCTGACTGGCTTATTTCACTTAGCACAATAATCTCCAGATTCATCCATGCTCTTTCAAAGGGTAAAAGATCCTTCTTTTTTACAACCCCACAGTATCCCATTGTGTAAATGTACCACAATTTTTTTATCCGCTCATCTACTGATGTGCACTTGGGCTGTTTCCAGATCTTAGCTGTTATAAGTTGTGGTGCTATGAAAAAAATTAAATACGGATCTGCCATTTGACTCAGTGATCCCACTTCTAGGAATATATCATAAGAAATAATCAGAAGGAATGTATGCACCCTGTAAACCTTTTTTTGCACACTATATTTTCTTTCTCTGGTTTACTTCATTGTAAGAATACACTGTATAACACATATGACAACAAAATATAATATTAATAGACTTTATGTTATCAGTAAGACTTCTGATCAAGAGTAGGCTATTAGTAGTTACATTTTGGGAAATTTAAATGTTATAAATAGATTTGCAACCACACAGTTATGTCAGTGCCCCCAAAGTCGGTGCATTTTTTCAAGGGATAATTGTAAATCTTTGCTGCCCTGGTAGAAAGAAAGAAAGAAAGAAAGTAGGAAAGAAAGAAAGAAAGAAAGAAAGAAAGAAAGAAAGAAAGAAAGAAAGAAAGAAAGAAAGAAAGAAAGAAAGAAGCCTTTGAAATGAAAGATTATTTTGAGTCCAACTACAACTCAACTAAAGGTCACACCAGCAGTGCATGAAGGTCATAGACTGTGGGGACAGACGGGTTTCTTGCATCCATTTTCTAGCCTTGTGATCAATGTTCTCTCTACTTGTCTTAAGCTTCTGTCCCCTCATCTGGAAAATGGGACTGACAATGCAGCTAAGCTCGGATAGTCATGGAGCTTTCTTGAGATTTAGCATCGTTAGGCCACTGCAGCTTATCGTCTCCAATATGAAATGGCACATAAATCATAAAAATCATGTAAGTGCTGCATTCTTATCTTAATGTTTCTATACCTAAGTGACCAATATCCCATGAGCTATTTTTCAAAGCCATTTTCAAACACAAATGATATTTCCATTTGTTTCCTTCAGTTTGGGTTTATTTCCACTTCATGTGAGTTCTTTCACTTAAATGGGAAAGGAGAGCAATGGTGAAGGGTGACAGCCAATGCTGAGTCTTCAACTGAAGAAATCATTATACTATGGATGCTGACCTCAGAGCATACCAGAATCAGAATATGTCACAGCAAAATTAAGCATTATTGTAGTTTATGAGGATTTTCTACAGGTGATTCAATTTTTTAGTGGCAGATTAGTTAATGATAAGGGATTTAATCTCTATCACATATAATGGTTATGAAAAGTAAATAAGATATCATATTTGAACCACCTAACATAGTTTCTTGCCCAAAATAGACAATCAATAAAGGTTTGATTTTGCCCACTTTTTTGGCCAGAAAAATTGTATTTCTCTCTTTATCAAAAGGCCCATGCCAATATAGACTTTTCAAACACCATTAAAATTCATTTGTAGGTCAAGAATATATTTATTTGTAGGGAATAGCCACACAGCTTACTTCACATCATATTTATAAAAACAAGCTTGCTCAAATAGCCCTCACTTTTGTTTGTGTGTGTGTGTGCATTTGTGTGATTGTTTTGCCTCAGGCTGGCTCTGGGCTTATGTCCATCATAGATTTAATTTCCACCGAGGTATTATATACACAGCTTTAGCAGTTGGCTAAAATGTGAATAGCTGTTTTACCACAGAAGGCAGAATGCCGTATGCTAGAGTTTTCAATGAACAGAATTATATAGATAGCATAGCCTTGGTTTACATGTATTATCTGGACAGACTAATGCAGGAATGAATAAAGTAAACAATAAATACTGAAATCCTCAATCATGTTAAATAAGTGGAAATACAGAAAGGCAACTATTGCTGTGTCTCTGCCATTTGCTCATGTGCTTAACTTTTTCCAATTAAACCTTTAATAGGTCAATGACTTACTCTCCACTATCATGTTCAAAGTTCCTCGGGGTTTTTGTAAGCTCTGCTGGCCCTGGGCCACCCCTGGTAGTGAAGAAGCAACACAGTCCTTTTAGATCCTCCATTTTAAGAGTTCAGTAGACTTACCTCATCCTTCAGTCTGTTCTTTCTCTGGTTTTCCTTTTGGAATACATTTCAATCTCAGTCATTAGATTGGAAGAGTGGTTTCTTAGCCTATTTCTTTCCACTCATTGTTCTGCTTCATCAACCTCTGATTGCTTTTAACTTCTTCACCTCTGTTTGTTTTAATACTCTTCTCACTTAAATTAGACCTGCTCCTTTTGTCTCGTCACTGCAAATGTATATGGATCAAGTGTAAGTTTATCACTCTTCCTTGTATTTTGTCTTAACAGCATGATCTTGATACATTTTTTCTAGGTCCCCCTTTATGACTCCAAATTTGTTCTCATCTCCCTGGTGGGAGCTCCAACTGTGCTGTGAAGGCGCCATTGCCTCATTTCTGAGAGTCATGGGTTAGTCTCACATCAAGGTATTGCATGTAAGGAAGTGTAAGTCGAATGGCGAAGCAATGCAAAGATGTGCATGCAGTAATCTAGCTGGCAAGTTATGTCCAATTATGTTTGTCTTAAGTACAAATATGGATGTTAATGTAATTGATCATTTGCTTGACAAGTATGCAGCATCATTGCATGAGAATTTTAAAGTTGTCCTTCAAATGTTTAATATTTAACATTTAAGCATTTATTGACTATCTCCAATGTGAAAGCACAGTCTTTGTACTACTCTTTGTAGCTTATGGACCATAGGAAAACTTCTGTGGACTTTATTTCCATTTTAGATTTATTTATTTGCTTATGAGATTGTCTCCATCATTAACTACTTAAATAAAAGAGCAATAATCTTGATTGTATTATTTACTGGTCCTAGATTGTATTATTTAGTGGCATAAATATAGTAGGTGTTCACAAAATACTCCATAGATTGAGTATTGCACTCATAGAGAGGGGAAATACTCAGGCCTAAATTATTCAAACTGAAGTCTCAGTTAATAAAAAACCATATCTGAAACCTTTCAAATGGCTCAGTGAAATGTCTAGAAATCTCAGAAGCACTTAGGGTTTGGAAGAAAAGTTTTCCAGATCTGCCTCCAGACACCATCAGGAATTCTGTATTAAGGACAAATTTCTGAGGCTCAGGAGGGATACTGGGTTTCTGTCAACTAAAGAGAATTAGAAACCATGAAAACTGTGTCTATTATAATAGAAAACAGGAAGAAAATTAAGCTCCTAATTAAAATTGCTTAGTCTAAAGAAGATACAGATAATCCTTATAGACACACAAATAGCATATGTAGATACCACTATTGACAATAGCCTCCTTGAGTGAAGGTTCTATTTAGTAACTCATTTCCAAAGAATAGAGCACAGTGAGTGGAAAACAGTGATGTACAGTAGAGAAAATTGGTACTCCCAATCTTAGCCAAGTGGTTGCTCCCCCTTGACGTCACCAGTGTTAAGTCACGTTGACCTCATGTACTGCCTGACCTCTTGTATGCCTGTTGTATTCTTCCCTAAACCTTAAAACCTCAGTCTAGTCATGACCAACATTTCAGATATTTAGGGGCATTTTACAAAATATGAACCAGTACCCCTCATGAAAACCAAGGAAAATCTAAGATACTTTCAGGTTTTTAAAATTTTTTTTATTAATTTCATAACTGTGGACTTCTAATTTAAAATATGCTCATTCTTGGGTCATTACAATTTGCAACAGGAACTTGAAATACGTAGATTTTTCTCTGACAGTTGGGTGGAATAAAGATGGGCATAGTACTGCCCCAATAGCATATTTTCTTCTGGGAGGACTTATAAGTTGGCGTCTCTCAAAAACTGTTGCATTGAATGCAATTATTTATACAAAATTGAGATATATTCATTTTTTTTGTTCCATCATGATATACATCAATGAAGACCTTTCAAGGAATATTATAGAAAATAAGAACTTTCATACAAATATTACAGTGATCCTTATCCATTAAATATTTGAATTCATCATAAATGTTTAAAATGTCATTCAAATATTCATTTTTGTCTTAGACTACTTCAATAGGTTTTATATAATATTTTTCTTCAAACTTATGGACTTCTACATTCTTCATGCACAAAAGTAGTCCAGGGCATACTTGAGAGTGAAAAGTCTATTTTCTCTGTGCCCTAAAGAAATGAACCTGCTGAGGGGGGGAAATAACAGCTGTATGGTGAAGTGTTAAGCAGACTTTTTCCATCTTATTAGGAGCAGAGGAAGGTTACTGTGACCATGACTTCATTACCGAGCAAACTCACCTTGTATCATCTGTGAGTCCCCCTGTGGATCTTTCTTCACTTTATTTTCTTCCATATGACATCTGCTGTTCACTGTAAGAGACAGAGCCAAAAAATATGAGATTTTAGCTCCTTGGGTTTATCTACCTGCAGCTCAATGATGCACTAGCACAATGTCTGGCCTAGTGCACAACTAGTTTATACTCTTGAGAGCCAAAACAAGCACAAAGGAATATTTTTCCATATTGCAACAAAAGTGATGCTAGTAAAATATAAAATAAAAATTACCTTCTATAGGATCTTCTTTTCACTTAAAAAAATGCATTTCAAGACGTCCTTATAGCTTCAGAACAGTTCTGAGACTGTTTCTAAAGGAAAATTAGAACTTCTGGATAATAGTAGATACTTGTTTCCCCTCAGATCCTGCCTTGTCCAGCATTAGACATTTTCTGTCCTAATCAATGTTACTCATTTAATATTACTGCTTTTGTTCCTGGTATATAAATGCAGAAAGTCAAAATTTAAGACAAGCAGAAAAACTCCTTGTATCGTGATAACTCAAAAAGTAGAAATGTTCAAAGATACTTTTAAACAAAGACATATAGGATCAGACTGTCTTTTACCTGCCTTTTATTTTGAATAATATAATTCAACTTTAAGTGTCATCTAAGGTTATGGTTTTCCCCATCCCCAGTGGTCTACCCTGTTCAGCAAAACATGCTGACACTGAGACTTCCTAAGGATGAGCCTTCTTAGCACCATGGGACTCCATTATCCAACCAAAAGTTTGGTCATCAATGCATCCTTTGGATTGATTTATGATCAAAAGGGAGATGTGTGGATGAAAGGGGCCACATACTAACCTGACAAAAACAGGGAAGGCCTGCATGGCAGTCTTGCAAACTCAAAGACCTAAAGTAACCACAAAAAATGGTCTATTCTTTTTTTAAAAATATTTTTTATTGATTTCAGAGAGGAAGGGAGAGGGAGAGAGAGAAACATCAATGATGAGAGAGAATCATTGAGCGGCTGCCTTCTGCACACCCCCTACTGGGGATTGAGCCCACAACTTGAACATGTGCCCTTGACTGGAATCGAATCCAAGACCCTTCAGTCCATAGGCTGATGCTCTATCCACTGAGCAGAACCAGCTAGGGCTCTATTTTTAACCCAGCTTTTGTTTTACAACTTCAGGAGTTCTCCAAGTGGAACCCAAAATAGGCCCTATACATAGAGGACAAGAAGAGACTGAAGAAAGAAGCAGACCACTCTAAATTGGTTGGTGTCAGGTTTAATAAGAAGGGAACTTACATAAAAGGCTTGTCTTGGGTGGCCACAAAACAAGTAGATTTCTATACTTGCAAGTAATAATATTAAATGTTATACAGAGGCTTTAATTGGGTTTAGTCAGTATAAACTCTAGATGATCTCAACAACATCTAGCTTTCCCAAGGTTGCTTTCTTGAAACAGTTCTTGATATGGGAACAATGGGTGAAACATACATTCCAGGGACAGCAGAGCCTCAGTTAGAGTTTATCCATGCTTAAGGAAGGCCTCTGTCTTACTATTCTTCATCTTCATTTCCTCTTCCATGCTTATTGCCCTTCATTGGTCAAAAACTTGCTTAAAATTTCCCCTCAGAGATGTGTTATCCAGGTAAGACAGCCTTACTGATTGCCGCTCCACCATGATTTTTGCCCTTGTGTATTACTTTCACAGTTCTTAACATGATTTGAAATTACATGATAATGTTTCATCTATTTATGGTTTACTTTTCTGTAAGAAAGTAATCTCTATGTAGGTATGAAACTTGTCTTATTGTATCCCCATTATAGGACAGTGCCAGACATATAGTAAATGTTAAAAATATATCTTTTTAGTGTTTTACTGAATAAACACAGAAGGAAAGAAGGAAAGGAAGATTAAAATTATCTAATCTAATAAAAGAGTAATATTAAAATTGACAGTTTCTATGGGACACCTAAGCTGCGCCCACCAGCCAATCAGAGAGGCTGTATGCAAATTAACCCAGCCAAGATGGAGGCTGGCAGTCACAGCTGGAATAAACAGAGGCTTCCGTTTCAGCAGGTGTAAACTGATTGCCGGCCGGCTGACTGGGCCTATCTGTGCTCGAGGCAACATTGTTGCAATTATAGAAGCCTCAGAGCTGAAGCAAACAGCAGGTTTCCATTGCACGAGCGATGGAGCAAACTGCCTGCCTAGAGTCTACTAAGGCAACATTCTTTCAATTATAGAAGCTATGAAGCTGAAGCCAACAGGAGGCCTTGGCTTAAAGAAACAGTGTATCAATTATTACCTGCCTAGGCCTCGGCTTAAAGGAACAGTGTATCAATTATAGAAGATAAATAAACCCCAGAAACCTGCTTGCAGCCATCCTTGCTGGGACATTGGGTCAGTGGGAGCTGTTGGCAGACTGAAAGCCTGAAAACAGCCCTCAGCCCGTCACCCACGTTGGCCACACCCCAATGGGGTGACGGTCCCCACTGGGGGGCTTGGCCAGCCTGAAAACAGCCATAAGCCCCTCACCAAGGCTGGCCAGGTACCCCAGTCGGGACCTGAACCCTGAAGAGACTGTGGCCAGCCTGCAAACAGCCATCAGCCCCACACCCAGGCTGGCTAGGTACCCCAGTAGGGACTCAAAACCTGAAGGGGCTGTGAGCCGCCTGAAAATGGCCCTTAGCCTGTTACCCAGGCTGGCTACACCCCAATGGGGTGAGGGTCCACACTAGGGGGCTTGGCCAGCCTGCAAACAACCATCAACCCCTCACCCAGGCTGACCAGGCACACCAGTAGATGGACATCCCTCGAGGGGTCCCAGACTGCAAGAGGGCACTGGTTGGGCTGAGGGACCTCCCAAGTGCACAAATTTTTGTGCACCAGGCCCCTAGTTAGAATATAATTTCCCTGAGATTAAAAAGGCTTGAATCTTTGGCTGTAAGCAAGGTAAACACAACTCTAGTCATTTAAACTACTAAGAGGTTAGTTTTCCTCTGTAATATGAAGTCCAGAAGCAGATGACCACAAGTTGATGTAGTTTGTTCAAAGATAGCTGTTTCACCCCCATATACTAAGTCTGTGTTTCAAGCAGAATGAATGAGAAGGTCCAAAACAAAAAACATATGCAGGATGATCCTTCTCTGTTTATAAGGAAGGTAATAACTCTCCTGTGAATCTTAGTCCACTTCTGTACCATCACTTTATCATAACCATGTCACTCTGTTACAGGACCACTACTATTTTCAAAATAAATTTTTTTAAACTTAGATTTATTATTATCTCAGATAAAATCTGGATTCTATTCTATTAGTACTACAGAAGAGGAGGTTGGATATTGGATAGACAGTCAGTGGGGTTGACTCAATATTTGAGTATAGACCTATAAAGCAAGAGGTCAGCATTAGACTCCCAGTCTGGGCACATTCCTGGGTTGCAGGCTCAATCCCCAGTAGGGAGAGTGCAGGAAGCAGCGGATCAATGATTCTCTCTCATCATTGATGTTTCTATTTCTCTCTCCCCCTCCCTTCCTCTCTGAAATCAATAAAAATATATTTTAAAAAATCCAAAATTTAAGCAAATGAGGACTAAGGTACTGTCATAGGTTATATTAAATGGGGACATAAGTGAGTCCATTAAAGTCAAAGTTCAAGGGATCTGACTTTTGATCTAACACTTGACAATGTATTAGGTAAATCATAATTCTAACATTTTATTCTTTTAGTATTATTATTTTTTGTTTATCCTCACCTGAGGATATTTTTCCCATTGATTTTAGAAAGCGTGGAAAGGAGAGGTGAGTAGAGAGAGATAGATAGACAGACAGACAGACAGACTTGGATCTGTTGCCTCCTGCACATGCCCCAGTTGGGCTGCGGGTTAAACCTGCAACCCTGGTAGGTGCTCTTGACTCTGTGGTGCATGGGATAATGCTCTAACCACTTGACAACACCAGCCACGTCATAACTATTAAATTTTATTTTACCTTCTCATTTGGAATGAACACAGTTTTTCCCAGGTCATATATTGCTAATAGGCAATTATCATGTAGGTAAAGTTGCTCATAATTTCTTTTCACTTCAATAATGACCTCTTAGTGACCAAGAGATTTTCTAGTTATATATTAAATCCTGTTCATGATAGCAGGGCATTTCAAGTTATCAGCACATGTAAAAGTAGGCTGGCATCTTAAAATTCTTAGTTTATATTCTAATGTTACAGAAAAGCAAAGAAATACCAAGCACGCTTCCTAGAGAAAGGGAGGAACCCATTTATTAACACTGGTGACTAGTGGACTTTGGAGAAATTTCCAAATCAGAGTTAAGTAACATCCAGAGGCTTTGCTTTTTATAATCTTCTTAGGTCTTTGTCTTGCAGATATGGTTCTGCCCCCTTGTGGGCTTATAGGAAGGCCCCCAGGTGTTGGAGTTCCCAGGTCATATCAGATAATCTGTCCTGAGGCCAGTGATAACGACCTCCCTTTCCCTCCCAGGGCAGTGCATTGTTCAGTTTTTATGGCCTGACAAGCCTTGCAAAACAGGTTCCTTCTCATTTCCCCACCTTGTCCCACAAGGTGTTTTTTTTTTTTAGTCTTGTGGAGCAATGAATCTGCAGGGAGTGTTTCTGGTAACCAGGAATACAGTCCTGCAACCTTGAGAGCGGTGGGAGTGGTCAGGATGATGGTATGTGGTCCCCTCCAGGTAGGAGTCAGTCCTTCGGTGGTCTTTACCCAAACAGAGTCATCAGGTTGGAAGGCAGAATGCCTCTGACGTGCTTCTGGACTGCCCTCTGGGTAGACTGCAATGCCTGCAAGAACTTGAGTAAAAATTAGTTATGGATTTCAGCCTTTACCCACCAGAATCTGTAGAGGCCCCACTGGCTTCCAGGGCAGCCTTCCAGGCCACTTCGGTTCCCTCTTGCCTCTGTGGAGTCTCCATACCCTACAACAGCACTCCGTACATGAGTTGTTGCAATCCCATACCTGCCATCAGCACAAATTGTCATTGATTTTTCTCTTGCCAATCAGAGAGCATGAATAAGGGCAATCAACTTGGCCCTCTGTGCCAAAGTTCTACAGTGGAGTGCCTGAGATCAGATGGTTTGGTCCAAAGCAATCACCACTGCCTCTGCATACCTGATTCCTCCCTGGATAGAACTGTTCTTGTCCATGAATAGTACCTCATCTGGCAATGCCAGTGGGGTGTCAGTGAGGTCCAGGTGGGCTGTCTTTACAAAGTCGTAGACATCTAAACAGTTATGTAGAGTTTTTCAGCGTCATCAACAGGAAGGAGGCTGGTAGCAGAAGAGCCTGAAATTGGATGACTCGAGCATTTGACATCCAGCACTCCAGTGTGCTCCCCACTGCATAGCTGTGGTTGCTACTGCCTAGAGGCAAGCAGGGCGGGTAACCAGATGCAACAGGGTCAAGTCCCTTGGACAAGTAGGCTACAAGACTGGGCGAGAACTCCTTTGGCTATGCCCCTTATCTCACATATGTAGAGGTAGAAAGACTTAGTTACATCATCTTTGCTTGCTCATATCTGTATAACTGCTTAATATATTACCTCAAGGATCCTGGCTCTTAATTCTTTTAGGGAAAATGGACGTTGCATTTCTTCTGTAGCTGCTTTGTGCTGAGGAGGGACAGAGTTTTCTCTCAGAGCCAAAAGATCTTTGTTGTCTGTCAGAGGGACGATGAGGCCAGAAGGAGGTGGCTTGTGACCTGGCAGAGACAAACTGTAACAAATGGTCTGGTGCAAGGGAAAGAAAATATTTCAGTTTTAATAATCTTTATTGAAATATATTTTTTCTCCTCAAAATTATCTCTATGTTTATTAAAAGAGCCAAGTTAAGACCAATTTTTCTATTGTATTCAATTTGGCCTGATTGCATAAACACAAGAATGGTAACTGACTACCTTTGCCATAATTTCATGATTGAATCTTAGTGTGCCCTGTAGGGATGGAAGCCAAGCCATCCAGCTGCCATCAGGCCTGCGTGCAGTATCAGCTGAGTTAGGTGAATCCATCACCTGCAGTGACTCCACCTGGGCCTATGTCCTAGGCTTTAGGGCCCATCTCAATAGCCCTCCCACTTGTCCCAGCCCAGAGTTCATAGGGCTTCTGCAGGGATGCAGAGGTGCCCTTATTGCTCCCATTCTACTCTGACCAACTGCCAGTGATGGTAGGGCATGGGCCTGATGCTCCAGTGCCAGCCATTTTCAGGGTTCCCAAGCACGATACCAGGATTTTTTCCATGGCACTCTTATTGAGTTCAAGTATTCAGAGTTCAGACAGGGCTCTTTAAAGAAGCAACACCCTTATCTTAATTAGGCAAAATATATTAATCCTGCCACTGACAATACCAACATATAGTCTACCACTGCATAGAAGTTGGTGAGGATATTTTATCACATTCTGTTACATAATTAAGAAATTTGCTTTGACATACATAAAGCAGTGAAACAGGAATTTTAGGGGTAAAATAGGACAGGTTTAGGAGATTTTAGAAATTTTGGAAATTGGGGGGGACCATGGAGAAAGCACTACTACTCCAGTCAGTTTCCAGTCAATTAAACTACTATTGGAAACTGGTGTTATTGAATTTATGCAAATAAATGTATCACAATGATTTATTAAGCATTTCCAAATTTTGGAGGAATTATATAAGGAGAAAAATATACTGACCTGTTTTAAGATCTTCTGATTTTCCTTTTAAGTCCTTTTCATGGATTTTTCAGAGTCTTTGTCTTGCAGATACAGTTCCATCCCCTTGTGGGCTTACAGGAAGGCCCCCAGGTGTTGGGGTTCCCGGGTCATATCAGATGATCTGTCCTGGGGCCAGCGATAACAACCTCCCCTCTCCCCCTGCAGGGCAGTGCATTGTTCAGTTTTTATGGCCTGACAACCCTTGCAAGAACAGTTTCCTCCTCACTAACAGTCCTGCTGAAATGGAAATTTTGGATGGAACCTGAATTCTTTGTCCACCAGAATCAAAGAATGAATCCATGGACAGAAGGTGGTATAACAAAGGTGGAGATTTATCGAAGAACAAGTAGAGACTCCCATGTGGGGAGAGGGAAAAAGTCCCACAGAACAGACTCCCTTGTAGGGAGGGGTAAAGGGTCTCACTGAGTTCCTTTCCCTATGGCTTATAAAGGCTGCAGATCCTGGTGCCTTAATATCCCCTCTCATTGGTCACTATTCCCTTAGACTGGTTACTATAGTAACTCCTGGGCTTAAAGGTCGAACCTCATATGAGAGATCCCCCCCCACCTTCCTTATTGTTTTCCTATTCCCTTCAGGCTTTCTTCTTCTGGATGAAGAGCTTCCTTCTTTTTATTTTGTAAATATAGGCCTTTTGCTGTTCCAAGCTCCCTCATTCTATGGAAATGAACCTGTTGCAGCTTTTCAGCTCCCCTATTCTATGGAAATATATCTTCTGCTGCTCTGCAGCCCAGTGCTTCCTCCATTGTCCCCGCCTCCCCAAATTTCCAAAATTTTTAGAATTTCCTAAACCTGCCCTATTTTACCCCGAGAATTCCTGTTTCACTGCTTTATGTATGTCAAAGCAAATTTCTTAATTATGCAACAGAATGTGATAAAATATCCTCACCAACTTCTATGCAGTGATAAACTATATATTGGTATTGTCGGTGGCAGGATTAATATATTTTGCCTAATTAAGATAAGGGTGTTGTTTCTTTGAAGATTTCACTAGTAGAAAATTACTGATGCTACATCAGAAATCCATGCCATCCAGCCTATGCAGAAACTTGAAAGATTCATGAATAAAAACAGATTATATGTGCTTTGACAAATGTCTAAACAATAGTGCTTTGCCTCGAAAGCAGAACAGCCTCTAAGTTCTGCATCTCTGCCACAAAATAATTGCTCCATGACTATACTTATTTGGGTTTAGGTTTCAATGATAATTCTAAAATTTATTCCAAAAGTGTTATGTAATATCAAGGCTCATTTATGAAGGTATCGCCCTCTATAGGATATTACTTAGCATTTAAGGTTGTACAATTTTTATTGTTTCAATTTTTATTTTGAATTAATTATTTCTCTGCTGCCATTTTATGTGCATCCTTAGAGAAGAGGCAGCCTGTCTTTAATCAATATTTATTATCAGTAAAGTTTTACCTTGAATTTATATATCTCTTCCCCATCATAAAGTATGCACTGTGCCTGAGTTGGTATCATAAAGTATCTGTCTATTCGTAGAACTGTAAAAATTGCTTAATGAAGACTATCCTTTTTAACTTCAATATGATTTTGTTTTCCTTCAGGTAAATCCTACAAATTGATATAGGATATCTATTTGCCTGTTTTAAGAGAGAGAAAATAATAGTAATTTAAAGAAGATAAAATATTGTTTTAGGGTTTTAATATCTGTAATTAAAAGGCCAAACTCTTTGATTTTTTTAGGCTGGATTCTTCTCAGTTAGGACATCTAGGCATGCAGATTGCTTCTCTCATTGTTTAATTAAATTTATTGGGGTCATTCTTTTTTAAAAAATATATTTTATTGATTTTTTTTATAGAAAGGAAGGGAGGGGGATAGAGAATTAGAAACATCGGTGAGAGAGAAATATCAATCAGCTGCCTCCTGTACACCCCCCATTGTGGATGTGCCCCAAACCATGGTACATGTCCTTGACTGGAATCGAACCTGGGACCCCTGAGTCCTTAGGCCAATGCTCTATCCACTGAACCAAATTGGTCAGGGCAATTGGAGTCATTCTTATTACTCTGCCATTTCTAAGGGTATTATCCTTGCCCTCATGGAAAAGTCTGTGTTACTAGCATCCCAGTCTATAAGGAGAAAGAGTAAAATTAAAGGGAAATCTGCTTCCATTGAGCCTATCTTAACCGGATTGGCTCAATGGCTAGAGCATCAGCCTGCGGACTCAAGTGTCCCAGGTTGCACTCCGGTCAAGGGCATGTACCTTGGTTGCAGGCACATACCCAGTACAGAGTGTGCAGTAGGCAGCCGATTGATGTTTCTAACTCTCTATCCCTCTCCCTTCCTCTCTTCAAAAAAATCAATAAAATAGATTAAAAAAAAAAAAAAAAGAATGTAGCCTTGAGGTTGCACAGATCATTATAGACCTTTGGCCCAAATTTGTTGACGAGACCATACCTACCTACCAGGAAGGCTGATAAATCCTGGCTATGTCTGGGAAGCCATAGATCCAGCTAGAACTGGGCATCCTGCTACCAAAAGGAAGCATGAGGAGTATAATAAAGGACAGCTAGGGGTCTCCACCACAGCAGGATTGCTCAAAGTCTAGAATCACCACTTTGACTATTCATGTTAGTTTATTTCAGTTATCTCTATTTACAAAGGCTCATTCATTTGAAGGATTTGTAAAGGACAGAAAGTGAGGATGTGAAAGTAAAGCAACATTATATAATCAGCTGTACTAGTATACCACTTATAGAAAGAATTAACCCTAAGAAAAGTTTGCAGTAGTTTACAGATAACATATGGGCCTAATTATAGTGCAGATCATATGTTAACTATTAATTTCTCCATGCAAACATGCCATTGATTGAGGAAAGGGTGTTGTGGAGGCATCATTCTTGAGATTAAGACCACCGACTCCAATTAGGTCTTAAGCAGCAAACAAGGATTTATTGAGCTGGCCAGGTGGTTGCGGCGCCAGCCCCCACTGATGTGAGGACTGACACTACAGCAGCGACCAGGTGCAGAAGCAAGCTTTTATTCACAAAAACCACAAAAAGGTGACGCACAAAGTTTGTTGCTCTATTTCTCACAGACTCATAAGTTCTGGCTAGAGCATGACTACTTATCTCTAGCAGTAGCAGTAAGTCCTACTGAGCTGCAAAGGAGCTGGGGCAAGTTGACCTTTATAAGGGTAAGAGAAATCTATCTGCTCTTGCTTCTTGCACATCATACATGATTTGTTCAGTGTATCCCTGAGTTTCAGCCACTTCCTTACCTTGTGATGGGTCATGTGCTAGTCAAATCAGACTGTCTGCTTCCTTAGATAAAGGTTGATACATATTGAAAAGAGTTTGACTCACTTGTCTTTATTACCAAAAGGCTACGTTTTGGAAAATGGAATGCTTATTAACTGCATTGTCATATTTACCATTACTTTTGTTCTAGATATCTCACAAAGATATGAATACAAATTCAAGGACTTCCAGAAGCACAGTTGTCTTCTATTTCATACTACAATGATTGCTACAAGAAGTTCTCTTCTCTCCGTACTTCTTCAGGCAAATATAGTTCTGACAAATTTGGAAGGATGAAACAACTTCAGGCCTGGGAGATATTTGGAAATCTTTCCTGGTTATTTTGAGGTCATTTCAATGAATATTTTTTATATCTCAGGAACAGGGTGAAAAACATTTAATTTGTGTTTAACATCCTTCTGATGATTAATGTGTGCTATATTCTGAAAGAATTCATTGAAGAAATGTAATGATTTAGAGGGAAATGAATCACTCTTAACATAAAGAAAGATAGTCACACATACACACACATTATACACCATAGCACTGCTACCATTTAAATAAAATAAATGCTGGACATGAAATATTTAGAAAAATTGAGATTAAATAAAATGTATTTCCTGTTTTCTGAATTTCTGTGAAGGTTTCAGAAGAAAATTGGAAGTATTCTGAGAGTTTGTTATAATGAATATATATATATATAGTCTATACCTTGGGAAAAGTTCAGTAATTGTCTTCCATCCTTTTAGACATTGAGTTGGACCTCTCTGAGACCTAGATCACCACTATACAATACAAAATCCCCCAGCCTATGAACCAGGTAGTAAGATTGGTCACATATTCAAAAGTCAAGAGAAGCTTTAACTCTTTAATGTAGTAGAAACAATGACAAGAACACTGGTAGAAATTGTGGCAGATCCATAGGCTGTGGAAATCTGTGTAGTGTAGCAACGTTTGGATTAAATTCTTCACAAAGCCTCTGTGCTCCAGTGCTTAGCAACTATGAAATGCAGAAACATGTTCATTTGATACCTTATTTGAATTACAGCTCATCATGTCATTGTGTGTTATGACCTCTCAACAGTCCACAGGTTCCGGCATAACGTATTCTGGCATCTCAGAGAATAATACTCTTGCATGTCATCCATTTTCTATTTACTATAGCCATTGATCATCTTCTCTAGATCTAGAAAAACAGCTGTGATGCTTTTCTTGACAAACAAAATTAAACTCCTCAGAGGTCTTTATCAACTCCATTGACTTCTGTGCTCTTCAACTGGCTTGTTTGTCACATCAACTGACACTCCTGCCAATCCTTGAAACTTTGAGGACTATTTCATTGTTCCAATTATTTTTAAATGAAAATGTTCTCACTTCCTCCAGATTAAACACTTCCATGCTTCATATTTATCATGGCACATTTCTGTATAAAGTAGATAAACAATGTTGAACTCCAAATTATGCCTTGCTTGTCACAAAGCTGCTGCTGTAAGCTGCAATATTAAAATATTAGCTGAGCGTCATTGGAATAAACAAGGTCACCATCAAATAACTGCTAAGATTAGCTTCATTTTTATCACTTGCTAATTGCAATATCTGTTGGATTGAAGGGGAAATCAAATATGCCATTTTTTTAGAGGACATCACAGTCAATATGAAGTACAGCTAGTGGGGCCTTGTTGCTTTCCATAGGCAATAAAGGCAGACTTATCCATTTATTCCACCTGTATTGAGCATCTATTTTTCATTTGCCAGGCATTGTTCTGAGTATAAGAAACATAGACAAGAATAAAGCACAATCCCCGATTGCAAAGATTTTACAATTCACTTAGGGAACTAAACAAGCAATATACAAGTTGTATGAATGAAAACACATTTGTAAATGTTAAGCCTTTAAAAGGCTATTAATATTTATAAATGTAATCACTTCCGGTCGCTATTGCTTATCTATCTATAATATTAAGGAATCTGCCAGAGACAGCATCAAAGAAGGTTCCATTGTGTGTGATTTATAATTCTCAATAGGGAGCTAGGGAGTAAAAAGAATGCAATGTTTGATGCAGGGAAATATAACAAAAATGCTTAGACTGGACTTTTCCATTCTTAAGATGAATTTCCTTTTCCTTTCTCATTATAGGTTATTTGATAGACTCTTTCTATGTCGTAACATTCACTGAGGAGTGAGAAAGAGAGGGAGTAAAACATTTCCCCAGGCTCTGTACTGCACCTGAGAGCCCCCCTTCCAGCTTCCAAAAACAGTGTCCTTTCCCCTCCATGCTCATCTGACAAAAGCTTTGATTGACAATGTCAAGCAGTGGGAGTCAGATGACATGAAACCCCGTACATATAATGTGTGCCACCTTGTGACCTTGGTGACACTTCAGTTAAACAACATTTGATTCAACAATCTACATTTGGAGGGTCTTCTGGCATTTGTGTAATGGAATATTTGAACTATCCATAGGAAATGCCATTTAATTACTCTTTCACTTCAAATTTCATTGTAGGTTTTTTCTTAACATGAAAAATATACTCTTTCTTCTCTTCAGGTATTTTTCTGAGCAAACACTTTGTAAAATAACAAAGTACTTTTTGTTGGCATTTGTGGAGGAAATATGATGATCCTTAAATGTTGGGAAACTCTGGTAGGTCTCAATAGACCAGCGATGTTTACCAAAAGGTTCAGCATTGGCCAAAAAGCTGGAGAGATAGAGCTAAGACTATTATTATTCAGCTCAAAGTTGTCTTTCATAAGGGAGGTGTCATAAAGGTGAACAGGCAATTCCAAAGAAGATAGTTCTCTACAAAGAATAGCAATTTACTACTGCACTTTTGATCACTCAACCAAAAATGCATGAATTAATATACATCTTTTTTCCATTTTCCTTTTCTTATTTCCCCTGACAATTTTATTTACTGCAGCTAATACTTTAAAAAAGTTTTCCAGTAGGAGGCTTTATTTTATTTATTTGTTTATATACTCAATTTTTAACCCTTTTCATCCATTTCTTCCACTTCTACCCCCATATCTCGCAATCTCTTCTCTATATTTATGGACTTTTAGTTTGTTAGCTTGTTTTTGTTTGTCTATTTTTGATTCCCATTTGATAAATTTCATATAGTATTTATCTTTTTATGTTTGACCTAATTCATTTGGCATATGTCCTCAAGGTCCATCAAGTGTCCTCTCATATGGCAATATTTCATTATATTTTGTGGCTGAATAATATTCCATTATATATGTACACCACAATTTCTTTATCCATTCATCCATTAATAGACATATAGGTTGTTTCCATATTTTGTAGTTTGCAGTATATAGGTCTTTTATCACCTTTGTTAATTTCTTTAATTCTTTTTGATACAATTTTAAATGGAATTGTTTTTCTAATTTCTATTTCTGAGAGTTTGTTATTAGTGTAAAGAAATACAACTAGTTTCTGTCTTGATTTTGTTTTATGCAATATTACTAACTTCATTTATTCTAACAGTTTTATGAGATCTTTAGAGTTTTCTATTTATAATAATAATATCATGTCATCTGCAAATAGTGACAGTTTTATTTTTTCTTTCTAATTTGAATGCTTTTTATTTATTTTTTTCTTGCCTAATTTCTGTGGATAGAAATTCCCATACTATTAGGGTTGCTGAAGGAGGAACACACAAGGCCAAAAAGAGTAAAGAATTATAAATGTATTATTACATGTGCTAGCAGAAAGGCTGAGACCCAAAAGACATCAGTGGGGCATAGTAGAGGGAACAGGATATTTATGTCTCTTGTAAAAGGTCAGGGTAACTGGTCAGACCAGGTGCAGGTGGGGGCCAGCTGCAAGCAGTCCACTGGAAAAGGTGAGGAGGTTTACTAGAAGCCGGAGGCTGTTAATCATGAGACTTACAATGAAAATAACAGAACAATTGCCAGAAGAGGTGAGAGCTCCAAGCAGAGGATAATGGAGGGCAAGAATGTGCCTAACAAATACTATCCTATATAATAAAAGGCTAAGTGACTGTTATGGCAGAATGACTAGAACGACTGGTCGCTATGATGTGCACTGAGCAGGCAGGCAGGCAAGTGGTTAGGGGCGATCAGGCAGGCAGGTAGGCAGGCGAGCGGTTAGGAGCCAGCAGTCTCAGATTTTGAGAGGGATGTCCAAATTCTGGCTTAGGCCTAATCCCTGGCAGTTGGACATCCCCCAAGGGGCCTTGGATTGCAAGGGTGTGCAGACGGGCTGAGGGAACTCCCCTCCCCCACCATGCATGGATTTTGTGCACTAGGCCTCTAGTGTTGAATAAATGAGGGAGAGTGAGTGTCCTTGTCTTGTTTCTGATCTTAGAGGAAAAGCTTTTCAGCTTTTCACTAATGAGTATTATGTTAGCTGAGGTATATTCCCTCTATATCCACTTTGTTGAGAATTTTTTGTCATAACTGGATGTTAATTTTTGTTAAATGATTTTTCTGCACGTGTTGAAAAGGTCATATGGTTTTTTATTCTTCATTTTGTTAATGTGGTATATTACACTGACTGATATGCAAATGTTACACCAGTCTTGCATTCCTGGAACAAAATCACTTGATAATTTTATTGTAATGTTGAATTTGCTGTTTTAATATTTTGTTGAGGATTTTGCTTCTGTGTTCATGAGGGATGTTGACCTGGAGCAATCTTGTCTTTTCTTGTCTAGTTTTGGGATAGGGCAAAGCTGCATTGTAAAATGAGTGTAGAAGAGTTCTGTCCTCTTTTTGGAAGAATTTGGTATTAATCCTTCTTTGATAATTGATTAGAATTCACCAGTGAAGCTTTCCAGCCCTAGACTTTTGTTTCTTTGGAAAGTTTTTGATTGCTGATTCAATCTCCTCACCAGTAATCCATTTGCTCAAATTTTCTATTTCTTCCTGAGTCAGTCCTAACATGCTATATGTTTCTAAAAATCTGTATTTAAGATATTGACATTACAATTCATAACAGTAGCAAAATTACAGTTATGAAGTAGCAACGAAAATAATTTTATGGTTGGGGATCGCCACAACTTGAGGAATTTTATTAAAGGGTGGCGGCATTAGGAAGGTTGAGAACCACTGCTCTAGAGGCTCCTGTGGCCTGTAGAGGAGTGAGAGAAATTTCCACCGATGCCCAGTTGGGGCAACCCATCCACATGGATTGCAGTCACTATTCAGCCCCACATTGATACCTTCTAGATGAAAGCAAGAATGAATTACAGTAGCCAGTGAGCTAACTCAGAGCGGTTTGGCTGATGACCTTTAATGAACCCTGGCCATTAACCCTACACACCAACAGTTGAGCTATTCAAAAGGAATCACCCCTATGGTGTAGAATGGAAAGGAAAGGACTGGATGAGCACACATTAGCCCTTGTGTGGTCAGGATATGTGGAAAGAGACTGAGCTCACTCGTAAGAGCCCAAGACAGTATGCTTTGTTTTCTACATTCCAGTTCATAAGGTGTTGATCCTCTGGCAATCAGGAAACCCCTTTTGCACTCACATGGGTATGAGCTCTAGCCACTGACCCCTCAGTAGATGGCGTATTGCCCAGGATGCCACACTGCCTTTGAAACACAATGACTTGGTTAATTCAGTTGCAGCATGTCCTGTGTGTTCTCAATAAGGCCCAAGTCAATTGCCAAGGAGTCTGGGGCCATCCAACTGGTAAGGGACTGGCAAATTGATTATATTGCATCCCTCCCTTTGAGTGAGGCTTCTAAATATACCTTGGCTTTGTGGACAGTGCATCGGGCCTAATCCCAGCTTTCCCCTGTGGCCATGAAAACCAGGCTGCACCATTAAGGGATAAGAGAAACTGAGTACCACCTATGGATACCTTTGTCAGATAGAAAGTGATCAGGGGTTACAGTTCCAAGGTCATGATGTGCAAGGCTGAGCAGAAGAATGTGTCATTAGATGGAGGTTCTATTTCTAGTATAACACAAAAGCAGCAGAGTTGAGAGAAAGGAAGAATGAAACATTAAATTGGTAGATTCAGTTACTAACAAGTAAAACTATTTGGTGGACTGAAGTGCAATACATTGGAATGGTTAACCAGTAGGGTCTGTTGCCCCATATGTCAGACTGAGAACCCCTGCTAAAACACAAGCAGCGTAAAATATGGAAGTTGCCAGAAACCACCATTGCCTCGACTCTCACCATGTAACACGCTATGCTGCAGAGAGTTCTAAGCTCCATCACACCTGGGAAATATATTATATACTGAAATTTATAATGAGATGCCCTACCTGGATGATGGAGTTTCTTCTCAACCCTAAGTGGGGGAAACTATTCATTTCCCACTGGGATCCCATAGTCTTGCTGTAAGCTGGACCTGTGGAAATGAACTATAACTGAATGGGACACACAACATTGTGAAAGGGGAGAAATGGGGGTCCTCTTCTGACATCTCTCTTCATGCCTGACAGTGCTGCATCCCTTAGCCAACATGCATGGTATGCACAACCAGGTCAAATTCCTAAAGCTGCAACTACATTAATATCTGAGGGGTAGGTTGTAAGTGTAGAGAGGGAAGAATTTCCCATTCAAATTCCTAGTATATATCTGTTTTTTGATCTTAGATCTCTGCTTAAATATATGCCCAACAGAGGAATCAACCCAGCTGTTGGGTGTATGGGCAGCTGCCTCTTTCAGATCATCATGGTTGCTATGGTGGGTATCACCACCCCAGAGAAGGGATTGGAAAAACCAAATCCAGTGTGGTAAGGAAGAATACACTGGGACTAGTGCTCTTCATTTATCTGGTATCATCAATACTGATCCAGAAAACTGGCCTATGGCACATACCATCAATAACACTGGGCATAGGTATTCGTTTCCTATTCATCGAACTACACCAGCAGCTGACCAAACTGCTGACCAGAAGTATTCTAAAAATATTACCATCAGAACATGGGTGGCTATGCTCAGATTTGGGATAGGTTAATGTGGTTCACCTTGTGTTATGAGCATTTGAGCACATGGACATCCATATCTTAGGAATAGAAAAATGACTCTAAACAGAACCTATGCAACTATACCAGGGATATGGGACAGATGTGACCAGAACTGTGTAGCTATTGTCACTTTAAAATATAGCTACTGCGCTCTAACCGGTTTGGCTCAGTGGATAGCGCATTGGCCTGTGGACTGAAGGGTCCCAGGTTCGATTCCAGTCAAGGGCATGTACTTTGGTTGCAGGCACATCCCCAGTGGGGAGTGTACAAGAGGCAGCTGATCGATGTTTCTCTCTCATCGATGTTTCTAACTCTCTATCCTTCTCCCCTCCTCTCTGTAAAAAAAATCGATAAAAAATATTTTTAAACAAATAAAATATAGCTACTGGTTGTGCTGCCCAGGTATTGTGTATTCCCCAATGGTACCCAGTGGTTGTGTGGTATAAAATTTTGGCTGTCGCTTCCACCTGGATGATTGGGCGCCATGGATTCTCTCTGGGAACAGGGGGAAATCCACTTCACGGTGACAAAAATTGCCACCCCCCCCCTTTCCTCAAGTCCAGGTGGACATATTCTGTTTTCCTGTTGCACAATCATTTCTCACTGTCGTTGTCCTTTCCATGACTTGAAGGATGTTAGAGCACACATGGCAAATCTTAATGTCCAAGGATGGCCTCGGACATTATTGCTGCCTCAAAAGGAGGCACCTATGCTATTATTCAAACAGAATGGTGTGTGTTCATACCCGATGAGTCTGCTAATGTATCATCTTTATTAAGTCACATGAGGAGACAAGTGAAAGTCCTTAGTTATCTGACCTCCAGCCTAGCAGCCTTAAATCAGTGGTTTAGATCATGGGCTCTTGATGGAAAAAACTGTTACTCTGGGTGTCATTATCTTGATCTCTGTTTTCTCTTGCAAGTGCCTTTATTGCTGCTCTGATATCTGCCTCACATTCAGCCAGATCGCCTCCCAACCAGCCACTTCCATGCTAGTAAAACTCCTTCCTGACTGTTCAGAGAATATTGCTGAAGATGGGAGTGTGTAAGAGTGTCATGAAGGCTGGAGTGCTGGGGTAGGTCATTGAGAGGATGTGACCGCAAGTTGACCTGACAGCTGAACCTGTGCTATCAGAGGCTTCTTATCTGTTCTCTGTTCTTGAAATGTTCCTTTGCTCACCATTCCCGCACGAGGACCCATTTCAAGGACATAGCCTCGAGAGAGTATGGGATTGTTGAAACCATCTGGACTGTATCTGTGATTGAACCCAGTTAAGAAAAGCCTCCAGGTAAACCTTTAAGATTCCGGCAGGGAGGCGCAGAAATCTGTTTTGTAGCTGCTCAAGGTAAGCTTTGTAAGTTCTTGGTTATCAAACCTACCAGCTACCAACCTGGAGTGCTTCTTTTTCCCCCCTTCCCTTGCCCTCCGTGTGTGTATGGGGCTGCTTTCTGATTTCACCTGGGAAACTCCTGAGGTTTTGACTCTACAGTGAGCAAGTCCTGCTAGTTCATCCAGAGGAAGAGCAATGCTGAAGAAGTAGGTTCCATAAGTTCAGGCCTATGGGCCAGGTCCAGGGCCCCGTGTCCTGGGATGGCAGTTCAGGAACAAGGAGGTAGACAAGTGTCACACAACAGGACCCACTGAATCAAGGTTTGGACACTAAAGATCAGGATGAGAAAGCGGGCCTGGGCAACGAGAAGCAGAAGCAACCTAGGTTTCTGAGCAACATGAATAAAGTTCCAAGAGCAGTTACAGGATTTGAGACAAGAGTTTTGTTTCAGTTCTCTCTGTAGTATTTTGTTGTCTAACCATCCAGAGTCTCTGACTACAGAATGGGGAGGGAGAACTGGACAGCAGCCAGTTTCGTAATGGAAGTGCAGTACTTTGAAGTCCACTGTGACTCCTGAGGTCCGAGGGTCTAAAGAAGACTGCTGAGCTCAGGCTGGGTAGCTCACTTGGTTACAGCATTGTCCTGATGCACCACGGTTGTGAGTTCCATTGGGGGTCAGAGCATATACAAGAATCAACAAATAAATGCATAACTAAGTGGAACAACAAATTAATGTCTCTCTCTCTCTCTCTCTCTCTCTCTCTCTCTCTCTCTCTCAAAATTAATAAATTGTAAAAAGAAGACTACTGAGTCACCAGTTTTACACTCCATATCAAGATATAGGTCTTAATCTTTATTATCATCTTGTATCTCCATCACTGGATTTCAGCTCCAGAGCTTCCATGATCATATCATTTTCTATTTCCCTTTAAAGTTAAGCGCAACTCGTTGCTTTTAAGCACAAACTCCCCCCAAAATACAATTAGCATTTTAGTACCAGGTACCTCTGGGCAAAGATCCAGTCTAATTCTCATCTGGTGGCTCAGCTTGCACTTGACTGAAATGAAGGGTAACACGTTTCTACCCCAAGGGAGGGCTGCCTAACCACAAGCCACACGCATGGAACTAACAACACGGCATCTCTGAGAAGCACCTGTGTCCTCTCCTCCTCGAATCACGATAAGGAGATCATTTTGTTGTTCTAAAGTCCAAAAAATGTCAAACAAAGAAAAAAAATTGTGCGGTCTCATCTTGTTCTTTTTGGAGATAGCATGTAAATCCATGCTTATTCAGCCTAATAGACCACAATGCTAATGTCAAGATAGCTCAAAGCAGGCAGCTCATAAAGACCAACGGTCACAGGTATAGAAGCGAAGTGCTGGGATGGGTGAGAAGGAACTAGGCACCCTACAGTGGGCCATGTAGATATTTAGTATAAAGATATTGATCAATAGATTTGCATTTGCCTGTTGAGGAAAGTAGATATAGCACAGTCATACATTATTAGCAATGTAAACATTTCACCATTCATAATATTTTGTATGTATGGTTAATCTTTGTGGACAGTCATCTATTTTGCATGTAACATTCACTGACCAAGAAATCTAACAATTAAGCAGCATTAGGCAAGTAGGAGAAACAAAAACACACGTAATCAGCCACCAATTCATCCAGATTATACTCATTGTATTTGTAATTTTTTCTAGCAACTGGAAACCTGTTTTACAAAAACCCCATTGGGGAGGGTGGGGCAAAAGCTTAAAATTAGTTCAGAACCCCATTATTACAAATGTTCCTGTTTTAAGAATGCATGCATCTCTGTTGTGGTGAATGGTTCAATTAATTGAAGCTTTGCTTTCTTGTGTTAAATATTTAAAAAAAATCTCCTTCATGTGCAGAATTTTTACCACCATCTTGCCCATGTATCAGAGCTTATGCAACTTTATAGGGTAAATCTAATGCTTTTGAAATATAGTGGTTTCTTTGGGTGTAATCTATAGGCCACCAGCTTTCATTTGTTCAAGCATGTGGATCACACTTGATTTGCTTTTTATTAGCATAAAATTTTCTAATGAGTAAGTCCCTTTGTCTCTCATCACTTAATTAAATTGTGCTATAGTTGTTGAATATATATGATGTTTACTCATCAGTGGGAGAGGGAAGGCCGAGCCTTAGAGGTAATTACATTTAATCTCATTTTCCTGAGTTGTCCATGGACAAACTTGAGTACCAAATGTGCTTTAACTTTCTGAAGTGAAGTCAGATACTAGAGCTAAATGTATCTGCCCAACAGATGCTAAAATATTGCATTACAAAGTAGGGAAACCTGAATGCCCATATGTAAAAACTAAAACACTGTGTAAAATGCAAATGTAAGCATTCAATATTTTTTAAACTACTGTTTTTTGTCTTGCATATTAGAAAAATAAGTCAATTCACTAAGGCTTTTTCAGTCTTTGTCAAGAACTACAAAGGTTCTGAGATGTTACCCTTTTTCAAGTGCACAGGTTAACCTGTGACAGTTGCATAGATTCTGGCAAGAGTGACGGGACTCCTGGGTCAGAGATTAGGACCTTTGATTACTTACGGCACAGAGAACACCAGGTTGCTTTGCTCTCCAGTCCTGTGGCAATGGAGAGTGGTCAGGGTAAAATTAGTCAGTGGATTTGTATCACAGTGGGGAACCTCAGTTTGGGAAACCCTAATCTTTTTTAATGAGCTACAAAGAAACCTGCCCAGCCATTTCCCTGAAGGAAGACGTAATGTTTGATATCCTGATAAGGAAACACATTTGCTTTCTACCTGGAAGGAGACACTATCTCTGTCTTCCAAGGTTGTTTATTGTATGAACATCCTTGTAAAAATATTTTGGACCAAAAGTTGATACAAGATGTGCAGAAATGGAAGAGATGCACAGGAAATTACTGCAGCAGTCTTCTATGTGAAAGTCTTAGTTTTAAGAACTCTGGGAGATATAGATATGGAAATTCAATGTAAAACAAAATGTGTAATTTAATAGTTGAAGTAACAGGAGGCGTAAGTATAAAGGTACAACTTTAAAAAAGAGATAAGATTATCCTGTATTTTTCTTGAATGATCTGAAGCTTGGAAGCTGCTCATGCATATAACACCCCCCACCCCTCCTGCACACAGAATGAGACCATATCCACATCAATATTTGTTTACAATGGAGTCATAAATATACATAAGAGGTTTAGTTTTATAATTTTGGTAGGAGATATAAATGTTATTGGGGAGGTTAGCAAAGGAATCGAGGGAATAAGAGAAGAGTGATAGGGGATGGTTAACTCCCATATCCCTTGAATTATGACCTCTGACCACAGTCAAAGATGATCAGGGATGAAATAGCAGTAGTAGAACTCAGCAGGGGTAGAGGGCATTCTCCCACTGCTCAGAGCCCATCTCTGCACTGATAGCCCATAGAATGAAATGCATGGGGGCATCTGTAGGCAGCATCTTTGAAGAAATTTCACTCTTCCAATTATTACCATTTGAGGGATGACTTTTAAATATTATTTCATAGTAGCAGCCAGAACAGCAGAACAGAAAACAGAATAGAAGAGAAAAGAGGGGAAAGATGCCTTATTTGTGTGTGTGTGTGTGTGTGTGTGTGTGTGTGTGTGTGTGAGAGAGAGAGAGAGAGAGAGAGAGAGAGAGAGAGAGAGAGAGATTTAATAATTAAAATTGGCTGGATGCTTACTGTCCTAATCAATTTACATGTAATATTTTATTTATTACTAGAGGCCCAGTGCATGAAATTTGTGCAAGGGCCTTGGCCCAGGCCCCCACCCACCACCACCACTGTGGCCAGGGGCCTCTGCCACCTCTGCCTTAGCCCCTACCCACTGCAGTTTTGTCAGGAAGGAAGGATGTCCGAAGGATGTCCTGTCTAATTAGCATATTATGCTTTTTATTATAGATTATCAGTATTATTATTGTTATCCTTTCTTTATAGATAAAGAACATTCCACAGAACAAGGTTAAACAAGTAGTCCCAGGCTCATATTTTGAGAATTAAAATAGTAGTGTTACAAGTTGTGGAGAGAAGGGGCTAGGGGCTATTGAGATAATAGAAACTGAGTTAAAGAAATATAAATGAGTGATAGAGGGGGCAATAGTTTAGAGAATGGTCAGAAGATCCAAGAAACAGAGTGGTCACTGAAGACTGATAAAATTGGTAAAATATAATATAGGCCTTGTGAAATGATGGAAGCAAAGGAATAAGTGTGGAGAAGTTATGATTGTGCTGGGAGAACAGTAACCAAATTAATGTGGTTGCAATGGAGGGTTCAGCATTCATTCAACATTTTTATTGTTGAAAGGCTATTATTTGTAAGCAGATAAGGCACAAGGAAAACAACACAGTGTGCAGACTGGATTTGTAAAGAAAACCTTCTAGACAAAAACATAAAATATATTACATTTGTTAAGATTATTATTTCTTTTTATATTGTAAACTAGGGGCCTGGTGCACAAAAATTTGTGCACTCGGGGTGTCCCTCAGCCAGGCCTGTGCTCTCTCACAGTCTGGGACCCCTCAGGGGATGTCCACCTGCTGGTATGCCTGGCCAGCCTGGGTGAGAGGTTGATGGCTGTTTTCAGGATGGCAAAGCCCCCCAGTGTGAACCCTCACCCCATTGGGGTGTGGCCAGCCTGGGTGAGGGTTTGAGGGCTGTTTTCAGGCTTCCTGCAGTCCCTTCAGGGTTCAAGTCCCTACTGGGGTAGCTGGGCAGCCTGGATGATGGGCTGAGGAGTGTTTTCAGGCTGCCCACAGCTCCCATTGACCCAACGTCCCAGCAAGGCTGGCTGGAAGCAGGTTTCTGGATTTATTTATCTTCTATAATTGAAACTGTTCCTTTAAGCCGAGGCCTAGGCAGGTAACAAAGCCTCCTGTTGGCTTCAGCTCCGTGGCTCCTATAATTGAAAGAATGTTGCCTTAGTAGAGGCCCAGCTGGCCTAGGCAGGCAGTTTCCTCCATCGCTGGTGCAATTGAAGCCTCCTGTTTGGTTCAGCTCTGTGGCTTCTATAATTGCAACTATGTTGCCCTGAGCACAGAGAGGCCCAGCCGGCTGGCAGACAGTTTACTCCTGGTGCAAAGGAAGCTGCCTGCTTACTCTAGCTCCATGACTGCTGGCCTCCATCTTGGCTAGGTTAATTTGCTTACAGCTGCTCTGATTGGCTGGTGGGCATGGCTTAGGCATCCTGGAGAAATGGTCAATTTCAATATTACTCTTTTATTAGATTAGATTTGAGCTATTTTTATCTCTCCCTTCTAACATTTGTGATTCTATTACCTTGCCTTAAAAATGATAGTTTTTAAATTGCTAATTAAAAAATAAGTCCAGGAAAATATTTTCTCCCCTCAAAACCGAAGATCCTGTTTTCTCATAACACCTTCCTTGCAACTGTTATATCTAAAAGAGATGACTTTGAAGGTACTCACACTTCACAGAATATTACTGTCTTTTGAACTTACATTTTAACTTTTAAGTTATTTGAAATTATTAAATACTTAGATTGTGCTCCTAATAAAGTTTCAGTTGATGTCTTTGTTTTCCACTTTCTTGGACCTGCCACCTCTGGTGAAGCTAGGGAGAGACCAGGACCTTTTGGTAGAAAGTTTCTGAAGATATTTGCTGAGATAGGGGCAAGGTAATCCCGCCTTTCAACCTGTCTACCTTGGGCCTGTCAGGAAAGGCTATGGTGGCATTTGCTTATGACCCTCTGGAGACACAACTTAAACTGATCCCCCTCTAGGTCTTCCCCACTCCCTCCTGAAGTAACCCCAGTCCCGGTTGACCAAGTTCTCTGCTTTGTGGACCCTAAGGCAGCTCAGGTGAGGCCAGGACCCTCTGGATGAAAGTCCAATGGCGGTTCATGGGTTTGGTTTTCATCCTTTCAGAAACCAAAGACTTTATATCGTCTAAACACTCTGGGTTTTCCTCCTGAAGCCAATTGAGAAGAAACATGAATTGTCTCTTCTTTCATATTCATGAAGGAAGAAAAAACATTAAAGCTTATCATTCTTAGGTTTTTTAAATTTAAATAGTCTTTCACATTTAAATTAGTAATATTGGATATCTGTAAGAAGAGTTTAAATTACCTAAAAAATACTAACGTGTTGTTGTGTTTTTTTTTTTAACATTTGCTGATAGTTTTTTTTTTTTTCTGGAGGTTCAATAAAAGTTGAGCTGAAAGGGGGAAAATTGATCACTTGGGAAGCTTTAAATGTGGGCTGATTATGTGAGTTGATGGTAACTATTAAAAAAAGGCAGGGTAAACTTAAGAAACAACAACATAGCAAAATAACTTAGACTTGAAAACTGATTGCTTAAAGGATAGGAGGCAGAGAAAGGAAGAGGAAGGTGAGATGTCTTATCTTTAAAATTTTCAAAATAGTCATGGGTATATAAAGTACAGTATAGAGAACATAGTTAAAACTACTGTAATAACTGTGTATGGTTATGACAGGTAGGTACTAGAATTATTGGGAGACCTAATTGTCTAATCACCATGCTGTATACCTGAAACAAATATAAAATAATATCACAGGAAGTCTGTAAATAAAAAATAAAGTAGAGTGTTGAATCTCAGAGAAAAGGCAGGGGTGAGTGGGAAGAGATCAACCAAAGAACTTGTATATGCATAACCCATGGGCACAGACAATAGGGAGCTGAAGGCCTGGGGGAGAGGGTCAAGGGCAGGCTAGAAGGGGTCAATGCGGGGAAAAAGGGGACATTTAGCATACTTTCAACAATAAAGATTTTAAAAATAAATTAACTTAATTAATATGTTTTTTTTCAAATACAAAACAAAGTAGAGAGGCCTTTGAAATTCTGGTGGTCAGCCAGAAAAGGACTTTGATGACACCAACTCCTTGTTTCCAGGTTCAGAGCACATAATTCTTCAATGTAAGCATCTAACCATATTACTAAAATTGGTTTTACAGAGATACTGATAGAGAATATACATTCAAATGCTCTTTCTCATCTAATGTTGTATTAGATAAAGGGTATTTTAGGGGACAAAAGGCTCCCAATATATTCATTTGAGATTAAGATAATTATAATTAAACATCTGAACTTTGTGCCAACTTAAATAACTTTGTCTGCTCTGCATAACACCATTAGAGATACAGAAAACCGCAAAATTGTACACATATTTGCAAGTATTTCAGCAATAAAATTATCTATGAATGCACTTAATTGCATCATAATAAAAAGTATTTCAATATACTTTAACTTTAAATGATCTAACATGATCCCAATAGAATAGTGTCCATTTTTCCTTTTGCCACTTTGGAAAAGCAAGCACATTTTTATATCTATTGGATAGAACCACATTTTTTTGTTAAATAGTTTTAGCTATGAAATGCTAATTTTGTTCACATGCATGGATTACTCCAAAAAGAGATACATGTCTTTTCAGTCATAAAAAGCTGAATTTAAAATTGCGTGGTGGTTAAAAGTATCACCATTAAAACTAGGCTAGACATTCACACATGAGTGAAAAAGCGAGTCTTAAAAGCGTGATGCAAATTTGTTAAAATTATGTAGTTATATTTTTGTTTGTGCTCAGTGAAAGCTGCATGATACTGGGGCCTATGTGTGTACTTGTTTAATTCTGTATTTTCAGTGCCTAGAACAGAGTCTGACACACAAAAAAAATTATCACTGGGTATGTAATGTAAATATATGTTTATATTACCTATATGTGTGCATATTTATAAGCACACACACACACCCATAGGAAAAAAAATCTCTGAAGTGTATTATTGGATGTGCAATTGTAAATTACTTATTTTTTTCTCTATATGTTCCTTAAATTTTAAAATTTTCCACAATAAGCAATTAGTACATTTTAATGGATAAAAATAGTAATGCTATTAAAAAGAATATATACAATAAGAAAGTGCTATATATAATCAAAACTGAAAAATATCGTGTTTCCTTTAATTTGCATAAAATACTTCAATCTTTTACAAAATCTCTACAATTAAAATGCATTTAAATTCCTTCCTATGTAATGTGGAAACTGCGTGGACCATTATGTAGTTTAATAGTCATTTTAAAATTCCTCCAAGATCTTCCAGGGAGGACTAACTAATGAATAAGTGCTTTAGGGCTATTTTGTTGCCCATTTTCCGGTGACTGGTGTCATTTGAGAACTACTGAGCTTTAGATAGGCAATAATGTCTTCATTTTTGATTTACTCAACCAGTGATCTTGTGAACTCTAAAGCCATTATGAACTAGAGAAAGAATGATCTAGAAAAGTGACATTATAGATGAAAACCTCATTATTATTATTATTATTGTTATTATTATTTTTAGAGGAAAATTCAAGAGGGATGAGGAATAGTAATCCAGAGTTTCTTGGCTTTTAAACTATCTAATACAGCTAACACTTATGTAGTATTTGTGTTGTATCACAAGTACTCTCTTAAGCACATTGCAAAAGTTTCACTTAATTCTCACAGTTGTCAAAGAAGCACAGATTATTTTACAAATGAGTAACATAGGGTACAGATGGGTAAGATAGGTTACACAGTGTTACCTAGCTAGTAAGTGTTTAAACCAGCATTCCAAACCAAGCAGCCTGACCCCAGAGTTCATACTCCTGACCATAAGAGTGAACCACGTGCGAAACCTCCAAATCTGGATCCTCCCCATGGTCTGGTAGAATGGGGATTGCCCAGAGAAATAAGATGGCAGGGCTATAATTTTGTATATTTCATATTATATTCATAACCATTGGCAAAGATCTTTCATCCTTGATGAGCACATGTGCAAAAGGTGGGAAAATTGTACTTGTCTTGCCTGAAAGAACCCATAGCCCAACGAGTGTGGCTCAGTTGGTTGAGTGCTGTTCCATGTACCAGGTCAGTGTTTCCATTCCCTGACAGGGCACATGCTAGACCCCTGGGGCTCCATTCCCAGTAGGGTACATGCAGGAGGCAGCAGATCCATGTTTCTCTCTCGTTGATATTTCTATCTCTCTCTCCCTCTTCCTTCCTCTTTCTAAAATAAATAAAAACATATTTAAAATAGAATTTTTCTTAAGAAATTGTAGTATATGTCCTGCATCCCTCCCACTGGGGATTGAGCCTATAATCCAGGCATGTGCTCTGACTGGGAATTGAACTGTGACCTCCTGGTTCTCAGGTCGATGCTCAACCACTGAACCACACCAGCCAGGCATTATGTAGCATTTTCATACGTATTTCTTTCACCTAACAATGCACGCTTAAGGTTTCTCAGTGTCTTTAGCGATAATATTCCATTGTATGGATGTATTATGGCATGTTTATCAATTTACCCATTAAGTGATGTTCTAGTTATTCTAATTGTTAACAATTATGAATAAAAATCTCATATAACCATTCATATGCAAGTTTTATATGGACAAGTTTTCCACTTATTCAAGGAATCAATTTTCTAGAATTGCAATTGCTAGATCTTATGATAAGACTGTTGAGCTTCGTAAGAAACTGCTAAACTGCCTTCCGAAGTGGCCATATCATTTTTCATTCCCACCAACAAAGAATGGAAGTTTCTGTTGCTCCTTCATCTTTTGTCTGCTTTTGGTATTGTCAATGTTTGGCATTTTAGACCTTCTAATATGTGTATGATGGCACAGTATCTCATTGATTGGTTTTTGATTTGCAGTTCCCTAATGACAGATGATGTTGAACATATTTTCAAATGTTTACTTGCCATCTGTATGTTTTCTTTGGTGAACTGTCTGTTCAGATTTTTTGCCCACTTCTTAATTGGATTGTTTGTTTTCTTACTGTTAAGATTTGAGTTCTTTGTTTTGGATATTAATAATGGATATGTTTTTTGCAAATATTTATTCCTAGTCTGTGACTTGTCTTTTCATTCTCTTGCTATTGTCTTTTACAGAGCAGAAGTTGTAAATTTAAATGAAGTGCAACTTATCAATTTTTTTCATTGATGGAGTCTGCTTTTCTTACTCATTGCCAAACGCAAGATTATCTTGTTTTTTTTTTCTCCTGTTATCTTTAAAATTTTCATAGTTTTGCAGGTTTATGATCTGGTTTGAGTTACTTTTTGTAAATCTGTAGGGTTAGCGTCTAGAATCATTTTTTTGCCTGTGAATGTCCAGTTATTCCAACATCATTTCTTGAAAAGATACTAATTTCTCCTTTGAATTACCTTTGTCCTTTGTCAAAGATATGTTAGCTTTATTTATAGGTCTATTTCTAGGCATCTTTCTGTTTCATTTTGGTATATTTATCTGTTATTTCACTAATACAAATTTCAATTGTATATGACAATGTTATCAACTACAGCCAACATGTTGTATATCAAGTCCTCAGACATTATTCATTTTTAGTGATGCAATTGTAAATGAGATTGTTTTCTTAATTTCTATTTCTGATAGTTCACTAAGAAGTGTTTTTTTCCATCTTAAGTTATCTATGACTGAAGCATTAGTGTTCAGACTGTGTGACTGTGTTCATCGCTACAATCAAGAGGCAGCAGGCATAAACAGTTGCTAAAAGTTTGTATTCTGTTATGTAAAGGATGAAGCAAACATTTTTGTCAGTTGGAATAAAAAATCCAAGTCAATGGAATGAGGGCAATATTAAAAAACTTACCAGTACTTTTCAGAAGTGGTTCTGGAAGTCTATGCAAACTTTCAAAATTTCAATGTGTGCACCTGTATTTTACACCACCCAAGGCAAAAAGAAGATCTACTGGTTCCTATCTGAAAAACTGTTAATATTTCTCTCCCAGTTAATTTGCAGATATTTTTTGGAATTTATTGTACTTCATTAGATTCCAGATTATGCATTCATAAATTATATGTGCCATACTTCATATCTTAAATTCATTGTATGAAAACATTAACCTAATATAGACATTATTTCATATATAGAATAATAGATATTATTCCAGCTTACCCATACCTTATATAAAAATAAACTGAAGAACTATACAGTTTGGAAACATGATATTTAAAATTAGATAGATGTGGGGATTTTTGAAGTCCAGAAATTCATCCTTGATCACACCAGTACTTCTATTTTATAGAGACCCCACTTCAATAAAACCCTGTCAATAAAATCAAGATAATAATGCATATTTACAGATTGATATAGATTTAAATAAGAAGTCACACACAGATAGATAAACATCTTTCTTTCTACATCAACATCTTTACTAAACTATACTATAGCTATGGCTATATTTCTCTCTCTTCATCTCTTGTTCTTTTCTATCTGTGTCTATTCCCAGTATTCTGTAACACTGGAAATGTGTGATATGTTGATAAAAAACATGACAATGGAAAGCAGAGAAAAGAAAAAAAATATCTTCCTGCTTTTTGAAATTTAGAGCTTAGACAGAATTAGGCGGAAGGAACTCATGGCAGACCACATTTGGGATGAGAGAGAGCAAAAGTGCTATAACTGACCACCTTTGTGTGTATTACATGCCGGTGATCTGGATCTGAGTCAATTCATTCCACATGTGGTTTTCTCTTTCACTGCTGCCTTCTACTTTTCCCAGCATTATTGTCTTTTCCAAAGAATCCTGCCTTTCCATCATGTGCCTGAGTTAGGACAACTTCAGTTTTGTTATTTTTGCCTGCAGTGATGTTTCAAGTCTAATTTACTGTTGGACCACTTGCTTATCTTTTCGGCAGTCCCGGGTATTTGCAGAGCCTTCCTCCAAAACCAAGTTTCAAATGAATCAATTTTCCCCCCATCAGCCCTTTTTGTTGTTCAACTTTGTATCTGCGCATAGTAATTGGGACTATAGGGTGTGGATGATGATAGCCCTGGTCTCTAAGGACTTATTTTTGCTCTTGGTGATCTTCCCTAATTCTTCCATTGCTGCCTTTCTGACTCCCAGCCTTCTTTTGATTTCTTGGCTGCAGTCTCCATTTGAATTGATGACTGAGACAAGGTAAGCAAAATCTTTAACAATTTCAGTGTTTTCATTGTCAATATTTAGATATTCCATTTCTTGATGTACCATTTCCAGTTCACCTTGGTTTATGTTGGGAGACTGAGGAGTCTCATCTTTCAACACTATCTCAGGCTTCATATCAGACAGTGTCTTATATGATATTTTATGGTAAAACAAAAGAAAAAAAGGAGAATAAGAAAATGCAACAGTGATTTGCTATTGCCTTCTGCTGCTCAGGCATGAGTCCAAGCCACATGTGCTCTGTCTGTGATGTTACAATTACCACATGCCTACAGAATTTAAGTGTCCCTGTGGGTGATCACCTTTAACCATCCTTAAAATAGAAAATGATTCTCAAGGCTGTGTAGAGAGGCAATGTGAGAGATGTGAGGAGAATTTGTGTCCTTCAAATGGGGCCCGGAATCTTGCTTTCTTGTTCAAGCCCCAGGGAGATGGCAAGGATAAGTTTATGAAATTGGAACATAGATAAGGTGACCAGATAAAATTTGTGCATCTAACAGTGGCACAGAATTCATAGTCATTGTATCTAAAGTGGTATTGGAGGACAGAATATATGGGAAATTCCATGACTGACCTGTGTGAATGCAAACAAAATATAAGGGGAGTTGGCAGGTGCCAAAATAGAATGTGACATCAATAATCAGAAACCCCAATCCCACTAGCTTGGCCTTATCCCAGCACCTTAATTCGTGGACATTATATAAAACCCTGTGGGAATTTAACATAATGCTATGGAAAAGACGGAGGCAGGAACCAACTGACTCAAATCAAGTCTTTGTCATCTCTTAAAAATGGATATTTAAAATTAAATTTTCAATTATAAAAAAGCAAACAAAATAAAATAAAAATCCCAGCATATTTGAGTTTGTGGTTAATTGATGGTTAGTGATCAGATGCTATTTTGAACCAAACTTGATTGTTATAATTTTTAATACATTTGGCCTTCTCTTTTTAAAATATTTTGCTTTCATTGCCCTCAATCCCTTTATCAGGTTCAACTAAAAAGAAAGCATGCCATGTCATGCTTTAGTCAATGCATTTTAAACTACCTTCATAGAGGGAGTGGTTATAGATGCTTTAAAGGCAGCTTTCCTTTTAATTATATTAGTATCATTTTATTTACTGAATATTTCATAGAGGAGTTCTATAATAGCAACCACTCCTATTTGTCAGTTAGCATTACCACAGGAGTTGTAGGAGTCGTGTAATTATCAAATGGTTCTGGCCTGGTGAAGTGGATAATGAGAAGTGCAGTGAATATGGATTAGGTATGTGTGTGTGTGTGTGTGTGTGTGTGTGTTCATAACAGTTCAATTCTTTTATGATCACTATGCTTCACAAATGAGTCTATGCTTTCAAGGTTGTTGCAGAGAAAAGCTCTGCTTTTTACTAAGTAGGTAGGGGATTCCTGGTTAAAATGAAAGTGTGAGAGTCTGAAAATAATTCTGAGGCAAGCTTAAAGTCATGTAGCTATGAAATAGTTTATAAAAATCTATTTTATCAAGTGCCCAAAGGATAATCAGTGTTTCTCCCTATCTCCAAGGTATTGGATTTCAAACCTTAAAATAAGAATTTGGCCCTATATTTTATACACTCATTTTGGGTAAAATACAATTTCCTTTTGTCTATTCTGAACTTATACTTTTCAGCAGAAGAACTAAAGGCAAAATAGCACAGAATCTTATTTAATCGAATGACATAAATAATGTATATGTTGTCTTCTGTGAACTTTTTGTAAGTTCTATGGGCTTAACTAGCAAATTAAAAAGTTGAAATATCTCAAAAGGATTTGAGTGAATTCATTCATACTGTTTTGCCTTATCGGTAATGATTTCTAGACACTTAGCTTATTTGCAATAATTAAGCTTTATTACATATAGGAAGGTGAGCTTAAGGAAGAGTTTACCTGATCAGTGGCCCACCCCTACACTTTATCCAACTCAAAGGTGAAAATCAGGTTTTACCAAAAACCAAAATGCTGGTGAGTGTTTCTTCGGAGGACCCAGGGTGAGTAAACTGCTCATCCTGTCGCAAACCCAGGTAATCTGTTCCCAGAGCCTATGCTCTAATCCACCCAAAACAAAAATTGTTACTCTCTGTGGCTGTAACCTGGTATCAGGAAGAACATGGCTGATGAATAAACTATATAGTCTTAGGGTGAAAGTGATTTGGTGCTAAGCAACAAGGGACTTTGTTGAGTCCAGACTAGACTCTAGACCACCAACCTGGGTGAAAATCAGGACCAGATCAACAATATCCTGCATTCGGGAGCAAATCAAACTCAAAAAGATTGATCTAATTGGTAAAAATACTAGACTACCTCTTGTAAAAAGTAAGGAGGTGACTTTTAGTTACTCTAATTTTAAAGGGAGAAAAATCATAAAAGTAGCTTAGAAGGTGAGCCAACGCATGGATATTGATGTATAAGTCTTCATGGAGCTCCATGAAGTACACATGATTTTTCTCCACCTCCCTGTTTTACTCTAAGGGCTCATTGTAAGGTAACCCTTCATCTGACTACTGTTCTTTATCCAGTAGAGTGACTCTAGCATGCATTTATTAAACAACATCACCCCAATAAATTCAATTAAAATAAAACTAGGTGAATAAAAAAAATATCATTTTGAGGGATCTTCACATCTATCTCACAGTTCCTAATTCTGATAATCCCCCATTTTGTATGGTTTCGGCGAGAGGCTGGGCTTCCCTTTCCACAGTGGAGATTGTCACTCTTCTAATCATGTAGCCAATTAGAAGCGCTACAAAGCGTTGAATTCCTTCTTGTAAACCAAGATAGCAATGACATTGAGCAGGGAGTAATTAACTCTTTCTTGACCTTCAGAAACTTCCGTGGTTCTTGTTGTTGTCCCTTTATACACACACACACACACACACACACACCACAGAGGGGTGGGAATGAAGACATTCGTTATTTTCTGTTCAGTTTACAGATATACGTTAAAAATTCAAGCAGGGACTACTGTCCAGTGCTCCAGACGTCTAAGATCTTATAACACTAGATGGTCTGACAAAACGTTTTCATATTTTGAGTGTTTGTCTGTTTATGTACTAGGTTGCATTTAAGGCAATTTGCCAGATCCACATTTGAGCCAGAATATCACCTTGCCTTTATAATCTCTACAGTTCTCAAACTTCTCAGCAAAAGGCCAAAAAGATTATTTACTCTGAAGTTAATAAAATTTAAGCCCCAAGTTCCTTCACTTGCATAGATTCCTTCCAGAGTTCTTACTGGGCAACCTAATTAAATTCAGAAAATAATAAAATAATAAAATTAACAATATTTCAAGATAATAAAAAATGCACACAGACTATGGTTTATTTCAATGCTGTGCCTTATCAAAACACAATGAAATAGAAGACAAATATGAGTAGTCTTATTTGTATATTGACTTGTATTAAACTAAAAAAAGTTACACTTTTATTTATTTATCATCACTTCTGTTGATTTTATCTTTCTCACTGCAAAGCCTGAATTACAGTAATTTAATTGAAATAATCAGCTGCAGGTGTCCACTGCTGGGAAAACATACAGTTTTATCCAGAACACACAAAACAGTATATTGAGTACAAAAGAAATGTTATCAAGTTGGTTGTCCAGGCAATGTGAAATAGGGTACCTTGATTGAAGTAAAAAAAAAGATAATTTTGTTTTCTCTCATCCTATTTTTAAACAGCATTGCTTCATGTGGTGAGTCAGACAATGTTGTACATATTATAGCTTTTATTTTTATCAGGTCATTAGACTAAAATAAAAGTCTCAAACAGCAAATATTCTATTTTCATGCAAATCTTCTTAGTAATAAAAGATGAAAAAAAGACGTTTTTAAAAATATCTGTAAGGAGTTGCCTTGAAAGTAAATAACATTTAAACAATTCTCATTAACTCCAAAATACCTTTTGTATTTGTTCTTACTTGTTCCAAAAAAAAGAAGTTTTCTGAAATATTTGTGGGTGCTCTTTCTTTCATCTGTTCTCTCTTTTTGGGTCCTATTTAATATCAGAAGTCAACAAAATATATTAAAATTGCAAACAAAGTTGTTTTTTTATTAGGATGTTGGCAATTATCTCACTCATTTATGTTTCATTTCCTATCTTCACTGGTTTTAAGTTGTGTATGTCTTTAAATTACCTTTCTAAGTAAAAATAAAAATTGCATCCTTTCCTACTCCATTATACCATTAGCTCTCACATAATTATGTTAGTACACTGGAAATTTTTTCATTATAATTGAAAAGAAGTCTTAGTCATATAACAGAATATAAATTTTTAGTTGTGAAGATCACTGAATAAACCATTACTAAAAACTGATTTTATGTTCTCAATTGGCAAAAATTAAAATTTACTTCTAGTTTTATTTATCAGAGTACTAGAACATCATAGTGGTTACCTGAACTTCATATTATAAGAGATGTAGGGTAGAGTAACCTAATTATTTAAATTTGAAAGATAAAAATTATAGTACATATAAAAATAAAATTATATTCCTAAAAATAAATGTTTTTCCCAGTCCTGTCACCAAGCAGCTCAGTAATAGCAATAGTATCAGCATGTCATTTGCTCACCAGGACCTCTGGTGGCTCCCCTGTGTCCTGCTACTGATATGTGACATATTTGTCTCATTGAAATAAAAAAGAGTAGCCGACTCCATGTCCTTCCACAGGAAAATACCAGAATGAATTTGGAATAGCCTGAGGTTGCCAGAAGCAAGAATCATTACAAGGTTTGGTTGGGGGCAGTGCCACAGAAAAAATGATTAACTTGGGAACAGCCCCATGGCTGTGTTCTGACAATTTTAGAAACATATTATTATTGAAAATGTGTGAACAATTTACATCTCTGAAAAGCCCTAATGATACTCCAAAACGAAAAGTTAAAAGGAAGTCTGTAAAAATCATATGTTGTATTGCTCCAGCATTTCCTACCTACACTCCCATCAACTGTTTTTTCCAAACGTGTACAGTGTTAAACCACAAAGACATTTGTTTTGGGTTTTGTTTTCTTACTAATCACATTTCCAGTGATATCTTGGTTCCCTGGACTCATTGCAACATGTCTTCAAAAGGCTGTCCAGGCAAGTGTCTTGCTGGCTCTCTCATCTCTATTTTATTCTACTTCTCAAACCATAAATTATCCTATCTAATAAAAGAGTAATATGCAAATTAGGCACCACTCCATCACAAAGATGGATGGCCCCATAGTCACAAGAGGCCACCCCCATAGCCACAACATGGTGCAGCCCAGTCTGGCTCAGCCCCGCCATTGAAGTGGTCAGGCCTGTTAGCCAGGCAGGTGGTGGGGGAGGCAGAGGGCCTGAGGGGCAGAACAGGTAATCAGAGGGGGCTGTGTATCCCCTGCCCAGGCTAGAGGCCTCAGGCATGGGCAAGGGTGGAGCCAGTGATCAGAGGGGGCAGAGGTGGAGTTGGTGATCCGAGGGGATGAGGGTGCCCTACCCAGGCATAAGGCCTGAGCCAGAGGCCTCAGGCCAGGGCAAGGGCAAGGCTGGAGATCACAGGGGCCTGGGCTCCACAGAGCCAGCGATCAGAGGGGCAGGGGTGGAGCCTGTGATCAGAGGAGTCTGGGAACCAGTGGAGCTGACAATGCAGGAGTTTTAGGGTACCCTGCCCAGGTTTGTAGCCTTGGCCAGAGGCTGCAGTGGGGCAAGGGCAGAGCTGTCAATGGCAGGGGCAGGATCAGAGCTGGTGTTTGCAGAGGGAGGCCTGGGCTCTGTGAAGCTGGTGATTAGAGAAGTTTTGGGGTCCCCTGCCCAGGCCTGCAGCCTTGGCCAGAGGTTATAGGCCTGGGCAGGGGTGGAGCTGGGATTGGAGGGACAGGTGTGGAGCCGGTGATCAGAGTGAACTACAGAGGAAACACCTTTTCTTACCGCTCATTGGCTAAGTTCCCTGTATGCCACTGGTAATATTCTTAATAACTTGGGTAATAAGAATCCCTAAAGGTGATCTAGGGTTTTTCCACCACACTTCTGGAGAAAAAAATGAAGGTCCACTGCTGGAGGTCTAAGAAATGTCATATCCTGCCCTAGCTGGTTTGACTCAGTGCATAATGCCTCAGCCTGCTGACTGCAAGGTCTGGGTTCAATTATGACCAAGGGGATGTACCTAGGTTGCAGGCTCCTCCCTTGCTAGGGCCCAGGTCAGGGCATATGCAGGAGGCAAACAATCAAATTGTTACTCTCACTTTGATGTTTCTCTCTGTTTTTCCCTTCTCTTCCACATTCTCTAAAAATCAATGGAAACATATCCTCCATTGAGAATAAAAAAAAAAAAAAGAAAGAAAGAAATGTCATATCCTATGAAAGACACATTTTGAAAATGCCTAAAGAAAGTTGTCATTTTTTCATGATGAAGGTATTGGAGTCCATGTTGATGAAAACACCTTGAAGGCTGAGGTGACTGGCAGTGGCTGCAGCATCAGAGTGATGGTGGCTTCCCCTGATTAGCCTGGTCACCTCCCTCAAAGGGAGGCCAGACTGCAGCTTAGACCCAAAGGGAGCAGGGAGCAGGCCTATGCCATCAGTAGAACACCCCCTGAGGGCTCCCAGTATGTGAGAGGGGGAAGGCTGGGCTGAGGAACCTCCCCTCCCCAGTGCACAAATTTCATGCACCAGACACCTAGTTAAATAAATATTGTTAAGTGAAACAAACAAGGCACAACAATACAACATACACCTTCAAACAATAATGTGACCAGCTAGGGAAATGGAACAAGGAAATATAAATGAGTTCCTAAAATGAGAGCAGTTGTGGAGTTGCAGTCATCACAATAGGCTCTAAAATATGAGCATATTTTAGCAAGTACCACTTCTTTCTCTCTCCTCCAACTAGACCATAAGTCTTATCTATATGTGAATCCCTGCCCCTATATAAAATCTTTCAGCAGAGTTTTAGGGAGCTCTAAGTCAATACTGTGGAATTTTGCATTCAATTTAAGTCATATATTATAACTAGAGGACTGGTGCACAAAGTTCATGCACTTGGGGGTTGGGGGTAGGGTTCCCTCACCCCAGCCTGCACCCTCTCACAGTCCAGGGACCGCTCCTAAGCCAGTAGTTGGACATCCTTAGCACTGCCACAGAGACAGGAGAGGCTCCCGCCACTGGTGCTGCACTCACCAGCAGTGAGCCTGGCTTAGGGCTTCTGGCTGAGTGGCGCTCCCCCTATGAGTCAGTGCATGTCATAGCAACTGGTCGTTCGGCTATTCGGTTGATTTGCATATTAGCCTTTTATTATATAAGATCATGTAAGGATAGAACTCTTGTCAAAAGATCCAGTTTGGGAAAGGGACCCATAGCCCATGATGTAGTGCTTCTTAATAGCACCTCAAGAATGCAATCCCCGGTAGTCTCACAATTTCCTGTCCAGTTACCTATTGAGAGGGATTTTCTAAAAGGAATAACTGGAAGAATAAGGTGACAATCTGATGATAGGCAGGATTCTCCGATGGGAGGAATTTCAGTGTAGAAAACAGAAGCAGTGGCCTCCAAGGCAGAAACATGGCAGCACAGAGCTCCTAAAGCCTTAAGATATGTCTAAGAATGGAAAAATATTGAGTTAAGGGTGTAAATCAGGGATGTGGGACATTTAATATTATGACATTTGCTTGAAGAATTGCCTGTGATTGGCATGATGAACTCTATATGCATAGAGATTAGATGTTGTCTCTCTAGCCAAGGCTCATTATTAATCACTGAGGTACTAAAGACATAAGGGTCCATTGCAATTTTAATAGCAATAAAAGTTTTAAATATTGGGTACTAATGCTGAAAGAAAGGAGGAGATTTCCATAAAAATTTAAGGGATGGACAATAAAGGCATTTTAATGTCTAAATTAAAAAAAAAGCAAGTGTGTTTGACATGCTCTCTTAGAGAGAAAAAGACATTCTAAGTGGTGTCCTGCCCCCCATAAGGATTTTGGAAGCATAGTGGAAAGTTAGAATTTTGACAGCAGATTTCTCCCAATTAAGGGTATAGTTCACAGGTATCAATTTCTAACTAAACCAGCATAGATTTGCTTGCCAATTGGTCAAATTCAAATTTTAAAAAACAAAAACAAGAAAACATTTTTTGTCTTGCCTCATTTTTCTTTGTCTACTATCCTAGTCCCCCCAAAACACTATCTGCTCTAGCCTGGTAATATCAGGGTGCTGCTACATTTTATAAGATTGGATCTTTGGAGAATAAATGGTATTTAGCGAACAGAGGGAAATGGCGTTTCCGAGCTGGATGCTTGGAATGTTTCTCACTTTTATCTTGGAACTTTAGAAAACTTGAGTGGTTCTTAAAGATATACCCCAGTTGGTGAAGAGGGCATCCCTGAAGAGGATTCACATCCCCTCTGTGAGCTGAGTGAGATCCCTCTAACTGGGAGTAAGTCTAATTAGGAAATGATGAAGGAGATGGGATGCTTTGTCGATATTTGGTTCCTAAATTTATCTATAGGGAGGAAAAGTGAACAGTTAATTTTGTTTTACATTTAATTCTCTCTGGGAACTGAATGGATATGTTGATGGGTGAGCTGACATATTAAAATGTTATAGGTTGCAGATAAATTGGCAGCACTGTATATTTTCAGTACTTTACTATTAAGGCTTTCTCTCTCATCTGTGCACTTTGTATAATCGGCCTCCAAAGCTTTATTGGATATCAGAGCTGTCATAATTTGGACAGGGGTCTCTCTTAGGAGTGAAGTATGTGCTTTGAGGTAAACATAATAACCTATCTTGATAAATCTCAGAGATTCGGGGTCCAAAAGAAAATGATATTCATAAAATGTCCTGAAGGATGCAGGGGTTCATATAATTTTTTTTATGTTTTTAGAGAAACTAAAAGTGGTGACAAAAATTTAACAGAATGGTTTTTATACTTTATGTTCTCCATTGATGGGAAGACACACACCACTGAGTAATTAATATACCTATACTTGCACTTCTTTGTTCCATGGAGAAGCTAATGTTTCTCTATCTCAACCATTGCCTCTGCAAGTAAGTCTAAACAAAGGCTAGGGGAGCATCTAGCTGGCCAAACTGCTAGAGACTGATTTTTGGTATTCTTTCAGCATTTGTATATTTTTCCGGATTCTTTTTTGAGAGGCAGTGTAGTTATATATGCCCACAGTTTCTTCTTACTTAGGAGGTGAGGTCTAGGGTGAATAGTTTCATTTGCTTTTGCCCTATAGATTTGTCAAACTAAAATCATAAAAATACAAGACACAAATGAAGTGAACATACTTTTTTTTTCTTATTCCTCCACTAAGTACAACTGAATCATATATTAATTATATATTATTATTTAAACCAACATGAAAATGGACTGAAAATCAGAGAGAAGAAGGGACCTTGGAAACTAAGGAATGGTATGGTGGTAAATTTCCTGACATTGTATTTTTTCTTCTGGTTGAAGAACATGGCGACCTGTAAGTGCTCATGGGACACACACACACACACACACACACACACACACACACACAAACACACAAACCACCACAAAAACAAAACCAAACCAAACCACCACCACCAAAAACCCACAAACAAAGTCCAACAGAAACCTGTGATCTTTAGCCAAAAGACCAGGAAAAATGCAAGACAGAAACATTTTTAGACAATAATGACTCCATTTCAATCAAATGTCTCAGAATAAACCAGCAAAAATTGAGTGGGGAACCTGACTTTCACCTTCATAAGGTTGTAACAAGGCACAGTGGTATTTCTGTTGGAGAGGTGCTGGAGGAGGCTGGTAGAGAGCCATGCTTTTCCTTCCTGTGAGCCTAAAAGAGATCCCCCAGTCCTGTGATGTCAGTGAAAATCATGTAGGAGTTCCAGACTTCAACCCCCACAAATAAGGAATATAACTACAGACGCTGAAGACATGAAAAAGATACTAAAGATATTTTGTAAACTCTATAAAAATAAATTTGACAGCTTAAATGAAATGGACAATTTCTTTAAAACCATAAACTACCACAACTCCTTCAATGTAAATTTATTAGTCTTATTAAGGAAATTAAATTTGTAATTTAAAAAATTCTCAAGTGTAAAAATTCTTTTTGGAGGGAGTTAGGGGAGACATGATATCATATAATTTTCTTTAGAGATATCTGTTTTCCCTCTACCACACATTTGATGACAGATAATCCTTCCCCAGAAAACACTGTTTTTCTCTCTTTTTTCTTTATCAATTAAGGTATTACATATATGTCCTTATTTACCCCATTGCCCCTGCCCCCCACTTATGCCCTCACCCCCCTGGTGTCTATGTCCATTGGTTAGGCTTATATGCATGCATACAAGTTTGTGTCCTTTTGTTGTATTTTATCACAACTCTCTCTTTTTTTTTTTTAGGTAAGGGGGAGAGAGAGAGATGTGAGAGAGAAACATTCGTCAGTTGCCTCCCTCATACACCCTCTCCGGGGGATTGAACCTGCAACCTGGTTATGTTCCCTGACCAGGAATTAAACCTGTGACCTTTTGGTGGATGGTGCTCCAACTGACTGAACCACACTGGCCGGGGCTACAACTCTCTCATATATATATATATATATATATATATATATATATATATATATATATTTGACTTTTTACAGAGAGGAAGGGAGAGGAGTAGAGAGTTAGAAACATCAATGAGAGAGAAACATCGATCAGCTGCCTCCTGCACACCTTGTCCTGGGGATGTGCTCGCAACCAAGGTACATGCCCCTGACTGGAATTGAACCTGGGACCCTTCAGTCCACAGGCTGGTGCTCTATCCACTGAGCCAAACCAGTTAGGGTACAACAACAACTCTCTGTTTTAAATGAAGAATTCCAAAGAGATAATAGCTCAGTGGCAAGCTCTGTGGTATAGGCACACTCTTTAATGAAGGGAGCAAGCTAATAATATCAAGTAGATGTGAACACTCTGGTTTATATAGGTAAGGTATCTGGCTCACACTGGACATCATTCGCTACTGACTGTTGTTACGGATCCTGATACCTTTTGCTTCTTGGCAAGCCCATAAAGAATGCTATATATAACTCATTAGCTTGGAATAACAACATCAAGAATTTAATTACTTTAAATACACATTTTAGAAAAAAGTGAAAAGAGCTAGACTCAATACAAATGGGCATTAATGTTGGAGAATACAAATGTTTATCTTCTCATGTAAGAACCACTAGGTATGCCATCTAAGCAATCTGTAACTCATTACAAATGGCAGCATATTTCACACAGAAGGTAATTTATACACCAGACTAATAGGCAATCAAGGCTTTGAGAGAAATAGATATCAATGTGCAGTGGGACAAATTCAAGGAAACCTAATTACATTTACATTAAACAATCAAATAAAGCAAATCCCAGCAGACATGCAAAAAATTCAAGGACGGCCTTATAGGCATGCTGGATGAATAGTAAAATTATTTCAAAGTGCACGGGAGACTCTTCTGCAAAATAATCTCTGATTGCACTTTTGATATTGTGACTTATAGTAAGTAGCATATACTTAGTTTCTGTCTTCTTCTTGTCACAGAACTGCTAAACCCTTTGGAATTTCCTAAGTAATAAAACCAATAAAGGTGTCTTGTTATTCATAAGAAGCCCTTTTTGAACCACACTTGAGTTTATGTTAATACAGCAATTTTTGAAAAGCTCCTAGATAATCATAGGATGGGGGCTGCTTGCCAGGAAAACCAAGTGTGATTAGAATCTTGGAACATTCAAGCCAAGTTTCAGAGACTGAAGGTAATGGTAATGATTTAATCAATCATGTTACATAAGAAAGCTTCATAAAAAAAATCCCCAAAATACAAGATTTGGAGAGCATTCTCATTGGTCAACCGGTAGGGTTGCCAAGAGAGGCACACCCAGAGAGGAAGTAGAGGCACCACCCACCCCTCTTCCTCAGTACCTTGTCCTATGCATCTCACATCAGCCTTTAAAATAAATCAGAAATCCGGTAAGTAGACTTGTCCTGAGTTTTGTGAACTATTAGACCAAATGATGGAACCCAAGGTAGGGGTTGTGAACCTTAAATTTATAGCCAATTAGTCAGAAGCCCAGGTGACAACCCAGACTTGTAATTGGTATCTGATATGAGACAGTCTTGTGGGACTGAGCCTTAACCTGTGAGATCTGAGGCCATCTCCAGTTAGATAGTATCAGAGTTGAGTTAAACTGTAGGACACTCAGCTGGTGTCGGAGAACTGCTTGATGTGGAAAACGCTTCCACAGATCTAGTGTCAAAAGGGAACTATTGAGAATAGAGGAGAAACAGAGGAATTTTTCCTTTTAGTGTGGAACCTAAAAAGATAGTAAATTGTGCAGACTTTGTAGAAGACAATATGGGAATATCACACATGGTATGCTCAACACAGGGAATAATCATAACTTAGATTTCAAAAGTGGAATGAAAGGTCATAAGACTAGCAAGAAAGTTACTGTGATGGAACATCACTGAATGTTCAACCAGAGTTTAGTTGACTGAATATTTTTGGCTGCTAAACTACTTTAACGACATACTATATAGATAAGTAATAAGGTGCAGTATGCACATAATAGCACAGATGAGAACGTTTTCGTTAATAATCAAGGACTTTGACCTTGTAGTCAAAATGACTTGCATTCAAAACCCAATGTAATTTCTTACAAGCTTTGTGGTCTAAGGTAGGGTTGGCAAACTTTTATTATAAAGGATCAGATGGTGCATATTTTAGGCTTTTAAAACCACATTAGATCTCTGACACAAATTGTGTGTGTTCACAGTCCTTTAAATTTTTTAACTCTGTAACAATAGTTTATGTGGTATATTAGGCCTATGGGCTGTACTTTACCCACCCTGGTGTAGGACAAATTACTTATCTTTAGTGTGCCTAGGTTTTCTCATCTTATAATGTGAATAATACCTATATTGCAAAGCTGCCTTGAATAGTAAATAAGATAAGGTTTGCAGAGTGTTTAAAATGTGGTATATCTTTAATAAATAGTAGGAGCTGGAATCATTATGTTAGTTGCCATAGTTAAGTAGTTCGGTTTTACATGATTATTAACATGATTATTATAACACTAGAGGCCCAGTGCACAAAAAATTATTCACTTGGGAGTGTTCCTCAGCCCAGCCTGTGCCCTCTTACAGTTTGAGACCCCTCGGGAGATGTCCATCTGCTGGCTTATACCCGCTCCCTGAGGGATCAGGTCTAAGCTGGCAGTCAGACATCCCTCTGGCAGCCTGGAGGACCTTGGTGGATGTCCACTTGCCAGCGAGGAGTATACCTAAGATGCAGTTGGACATCCTTAGCACTGCTGAGGAGGAGGAGAGGCTCCCACCACCACCGACAGCCATCAGCCTGGCTTGTGGCTGAGCAGAGCTCCCCCTATGGGAGCACACTGACTACCAAGGGCAGCTCCTGCATTGAGTGTCTGCCCCCTGGTGGTTAGTGTGTGTCATAGTGACCAGTCATTCCCAATGGTTCTGCTGTTAGGGTCAATTTGCATATTTCCCTTTTATTATATAGGATAGGGGCCCGGTGCAAAAAAATTTGTGCACTTGGCAGGGGGGGGGGGTCCCTCATCCTGGCCTGTGCCCTCTGACAGTTTTGCTTCTCAGGGGATGTCCAACTGCTGGTGTGCCTGGCCAGCATGGGTGAAGGGCTGAGGGATGTTTTCAGGCTGCCCACAGCCTACTCAGGGTTCCTGCACTGGAGGGTGAGGGTGGGAGGGCTGGTGAGTGCAGGCATGGATATTTCCCTTGGGTGGCCCACCATCGCACACACCTGGTGGGCCCCCACTGCTGAGCAGACACACCTGCCTCCCTGTGTGCTGTGTGTCCTGATTGCACCTATTTCCAGGCCTCAGCTTCCAGCCAGGGCTGGCTCAGTCCCCCAACCCCGAGGCTGTCCTGCCGCCTGTAATCCACGACCAGATCTATTTCCAGGCCTCCATCACTGGCACCCTGTTCCTCCCCCAGTGGTTGTGGTCTGAACGTTGCGCAGCTTCTCTGGCTTCTCTGGGGCTGCGGCCTCTGCCATCTTGGCTGGGCTAATTTGCATACAGCCACTCTGATTGGCTGGTGGGCATGGCTTAAGCATCCTGGAGAAATGGTTCATTTCAATATTACACCTTTATTAGATTAGATAGAGGCCTGGTGCCTGGATGGGGCCAGCTGGTTTGCCCTGAAGGGTGTCCTGGATCAGGGTGGGGGTCCTGCTGGGGTGCCTGGACAGCCTGGGTGAGGGGCTGATGGCTGTTTGCAGGGGAGGCTGGCTGGAAGCAGGTATCTGAGATTTATTTATCTTCTATAATTGAAACTTTGTTGCTTTAACTGGAGCCCAGGTCAGGTTGCCCCTGACAACCCAGGCTCCCAGCGCTTCCTTGAGCCCAAGCCGGCTGGAAGCAGGTATCTGGGGTTTGTTTATCTTCCATAATTGAAACTTTGTTGCCTTGAGCAGAGGCCACAGCCAACCAAGGCAGGCAGGAACCTTAGCTTCCTCCATTGCGGGGCAAGCCTCCTGCTTGTTCCAGCTCTGTGGCTGCTGGTCTCCATCTTGGCTGGATTAATTTGCCTATAGTCACTCTGATTGGCTGGTGGGAGTGGTAATTGGGTGGTGGGCGTAGCTTAGGTGTAGCAGAGTGATGCCAATTTGCATATTACTCTTTTATTAGATTAGATTACTATTATTTTACTTTATTAAAACATTATTATAATTATAAAATTGTTATTATTTTATTCTACAGAATTTTGGGGTGTTCCTCTTAAAAACACTATGTCCATTTTGGGGGAGAAGGCAATCCACAAGAAGAGAATTCTTTAGCTCTGTCTAGTAGGTGTAATAAGAAGCCCCACAAAGAGAATCAGCAGATGTAATAGTAAGAGCAAAAGCGTGAGGTCATTTACTAAAGTGCTGAAGAGCGCATGCAGAATCCTATTTCTCACTAAGCAGTCAGTACAGGATTACATGTGATGTAACATTGTAAGTTCATACACTCAGTAAAATATGACAGTCTTTCCTTGACCAAACTTCAATCAGGCTCTTCTGAATTCTCTTCCCAACTATGCCTTGGCTTTGTGCTTATATGTCCTACTTTCTATTGGGCAATTTTAGCAAGAATCTTGCTAGGCTGGTTTAGACTTAATTCCCCACCATCCATATCTGATTGGGTTCCTCATCTTCTACCATTCCCTAGTTGATTACTGATCACCTTGGCCTACTTTCAGCAAAAATCCTATTTTATTAGGTTAACCAGAATCTCTCCTTACTCCTGATATTTCCTATTGTTAATTTTCTATCCACTAACCTCCCCTCCGAACCCCACTTCCCACACATTCTGCTCCTTGGCTATAAATTCTCATATTTTCTTGTATTTGAGGTTGAATCCAATCTCTCTCCCCTAACACAAAACACCATTGTACTAGTTCCCCTGAATAAAGCCTGCCTTTCGGTTCTTTAACAAGTGTCATTTTCCCCCAACTAGTACCACAAGTAAGGTTAAAAAGGACTGGGTCATATAGCATTTTTTTTCAACATTATAGAGCAGTGGATTTTATCCTATAGGAAAGGATTAAACAAGATTGGACAAAGGATTTGAAATACAGGAGTCACTTGGGCCTAATATCTTTTGATATTGGGCAACTGCATGGGCACATCATGTAACCAATATAAAAAAGGTCACTCTGTCTGGAGAGCAGAGAATAAGCTAAGCAATGCTTATACTGGAAACAGTGAAATCAGCTAGTATCTAATCGGATCAAAGATTATGAGTGTCTGAAATAGAAGGGCAAATGGATAGCATAAATCATGGCAAGGATTTTAAATTATTTTCAAGAAATAATGTTGGATTTTATCTAGTGCAGGATAGAGAAGTATCTAAGATAAGTCCTGAATTTCTGACTCAGGCGCTACTGGATGACAAAACATTAACAGGGAGTCTGGTGACAGAAAGAGTCTCAGTTTAGGTAAAGAAGATACACTCAATTTTGGACATGTTGAGTCCAATGTCTACCGTGGTTACTTAATTAGATATGTCTGACAGGTGGTTGTATATTCAGTTTTGAAGGCCAAAATTGAAGATAGATATGTTTAAGTCATGTCACCATAGTGAATTTTTAAGCCATGAAGGTGAGTAAATTTGATCAGGAGGATAGTGAAACAAAAAGAAATGTGGGCTGAAAATATGTGTGTAAAAAAATGTATTCAAAACCAAAATAAAGGACTAATTTTACAGTTGTGATTGACATAAGCTATGCTAGAGAAGAAATGATACAAAGAAAGGAGTCATGCAGAAATTGACAGATTAATCTGTTAACAGTCCCTGAAAATATTACAATTTAAAAAAGAATCAGTATATTGCATATCTTCCCAAAATGCAATTTCAACATGCTTTGAAGTTATTTCAGTACAAGCCTTGCAATTATAACTTATTTCAAAACATGACCCAGGAAGGAATTAGACAGCTTGGTATAGCAAGTCCAAATTCCATTCTACTTGGTGCTAAGTAAAGATGTTCTTTCTTTACCTACTCATTATCTCACATTGTTTAAAAACAATTAGGACAAATAGATGCAGATCTTTCTGTTAAGGCAAGTACTATTCTTTTTACTAATCACATGATCTTATTGTTTCTTGAACTGGCATGCAAAAAAGAGGCATTAGGATCTGTATGCCAACATCAACATCAATTACATAAAAATCAGAAAGGTTGTATTCACCATTAGATATTGATCCTTCTTAAATAATTTTACACAGAATGACAATATACTCAGAAATGATGGTGTTCTATAAACAACAGGCAGCCTTTTCAATATGTATAGCAGACATCTTTCCAAAATATCATGCAGACCAAAATATATGGCATGGACTTTGGGGTCACATATAATAAATATTGAGATCATGTGGGAAAATATAGTATGACTCTAATTTGGTCTCAAGTGTTCTACATTAGAACAGTCAGGCAAATGCTAGCTGGGATGCTAGCTATGTTAAAATAGTACCTACATATCTATTTTGATGCTTGGTATAATTTGATATAATTGAACCCAGCTAAGAAAAGCATCATTATTGAAAATTTAATTATGACACGTAGTCTTCTCCAGTCTTCATATGAATTTATTCATTTAATTCTTACAACAACTCTATGGTTTAGGTATATTATTATTATTACTAGGGGCCCGGTGCACAAAAATTTGTGCACTCGGGGTGGAGGGAGTCCCTCAGCCCGGCCTGTGCCCTCTCACAGTCTGGGACCCCTCAGTGGATGTCCTATGATGGCCCCAGTCTGCCAGGCGCCTTGTGTGTGTGTGTGTGTGTATGTGTGTGTGTCACCACTGGGGACCTGCCCCCAGCCGCATCTGAGGCTCGGAGCAGTCCTCCTGTGTATGTCTACCTGCTGGGGGCCTGCCCCCAGGCACACCGTGGAGGCTTGGAGCAGGCACCCCCTCTATGTTGATCTCTCAGACTCTTGCCCTCCCCTGCATGTTGTTCTCTTTTTTGAGCGTGGCCAGGGCTGGGTGCGGCCTGCCTCCCAAGCTTGCCTACTGCCCATCTTCCTCCAGCCACCAGAAAGCAGAGAAAGCCCCGCCTCGTGGTCAGGCCAGCCTTTTCCTGCTCCCTGATCCCCGGAAGGGACCTGGGAAGCCGCCAAGCAGGTCGCCAACTCTTTCCCACTCACCCATCCCCTGCTGTCTTCCTTTCCCACTTCCCAGTGCCACCAAGGGGTCTGGGGAGCTGCCAAGCAGGACCCCGGCCCCTGCAGCCTTGCTTTCCCGCTCCACGATGCCCCGCAAAGGGCCTGGGAAGCCACCAAGCAGGCCGAGACCCCCCCTGCCGCCTCTTACCCGCTTCGTGGTGCCCTCCAACCCTGCCGCCTCTTTCCCATCACGGGTCCTGGGTCCTACGCTGTCCCGCCCTGCAGCCGCTCTGTGCACTCGGGAGGTCCCTCAGCCCGGCCTGTGTCCTCTCGTAGTCTGGGACCCCTCGGGGGATGTCCACCTGCTGACGTGCCTGACCAGCCTGGGTGAGGGGCTTTCAGGCTGCCCACAGCTCCCATTGACCCAACGTCCCAGCAAGGCTGGCTGGATGCAGGTTTCTGTTCCTTTAAGCTGAGGTGGGC
>PVJC01004903.1:0-61438 GCA_004026665.1 Murina feae
TCGGAGCTGAGCTGAGGGGCGAAGCTTCACTTTCGCTGCTGCCACAATGGAAAGGGCTGTTTACTCAGGTCCGTGAGTGGCGGCCGCCATGTTGGCTGGGCTAATTTGCATACAGCCGCTCTGATTGGCTGGTGGGCGTGGCTTACCCTGTCTCGGAGAAACGGTTAATTTTAATATTTCGCTTTTATTAGTTTAGATGACACAATATCATGAATAGTCACTGATTCATTGAATTTGCCACAATGATTTCTTTGAGATTAATATAATATCCTCTCTTACCTGCCTTTGGTTGGGACACTCTCCAATGTATTCTACGTTTGGAATAGCATACAGTGATTTGGCTTTTGTTATCTATCCAGCCTATTTGCTTTCTGTACCCTACTCCCACCGGGGTTTGCCCTCCTCCCTCTTTTGCAGATGTTGGTTCTTTGAGAATTTACCTACATCACTACACTCTTCTCTGGTTGGCTCCTACTTGTCTTCCAGGATTAAGCATTATTTCATTCAAAAAGCCTTGTTTATAGGAAGTGCTCATTAAATTTAGGGATTAATATTATTGTTAAAATAACGGAATTGAAAATGCATCCCTATGAATAGACACTTCTCCAAAGAAGACATACAGATAGCCAATAGACATATGAAAACGTGCTCAGTGTCACTAATCATCAGGGAAATGCAAATTAAAAGTATATTGAGATATCATCTTATATTATCAGAATGGCTAGCATTAATAAATCAACAAACAAGTGTAACTGAGGATGTTGTGAAAAGGGAACCCTCATATGTTGTTGGTGGGAAAGCAGATTGATGTAGCCACTATGGAAAATAGTATGGAGGTTTCTCAAAAAATTAAAAATGGAACTGCCTTATGACCCAGTGATTCTACTTCTGGGTATATATCCAAAGAAATGCAAAACACTAATTGGAAAGAATATATGTTCCCCTATATTCATTGCAGCAATATTTATAATGTACAAGATATGGAAGCAACCCAAGTGCCCATCAATAGATGAGTGGATAAAAAAGTGGACTATTACTTGGCCATAAAAAAGAATAAAATCTGACCATTTGCACCAGCATGGATGGACCTTGAGGATATTATGCTAAGTGAAATAAATCAGTCAGAGAAAGACAAGTACCATATTATTTCACTTATATGTGGAACCTAAAAAACAATATAAACAAACAAAACAGAAGCAGGCTCATAGATACAGAAAACAGACGGTTTCAAAGGGATGAGGAGTTTGGGAGACTGGGTGAAAAAAGGTGGAGATTAAGATTCGTAGTTACAAAATAGTCATGTGGATTACAGCATAGGTAGTATCTTTAAAAATATAATAACTATGTATGGTGCCAAGTGGGTACTGGAAATATCAGGGGGAAATTCGGTAAAATATTTGATTATCTATGTGGTACATCTAAACTAATATAAAATAACTGGAGGTGAGTGCCCTCTCGCAGTCCAGGACCCCTCAGGGGATGTCCAACTAACAGATGTCCAGCTGGCAGTTGGTCATCCCTGAGGGATCCTGCACTGCTGGGGAGGCAGAGAGGCTCCTGCCACCACCGCTGTGCTCACCAGCCATTAGCCCAGCTTCTGGCTGAGCGGTGCTCCCCCTATGGAAGCACACTGACCACCAGGGGGCAGCTCCTGTATTGAGCATCTGCCCCTGGCGGTCAGTGTGCATCATAGCAACCAGTCATTCCACCGATAGGTTGATTTGCATATTAGGGTTTTACTAGTATTACAGGACTAGAGGCCTGGTACACAAAAATTTGTGCAATTGGGGGTGTCCCTCAGCCTGGCGTGTGCCCTCTTGCAGTCTGGAACCCCTTGGGGGATATCCACCTGCTGACTTAAGCCCGCTCCCCAGGTGATCGGGCCTAAGCTGGCAGTCAGACATCCCTCTTGCAGCCAGGAGCCCTCAGGGGATGTCCACTTGCCAGCGGGGAGTAGGCCTAAACTGCAGTTGGACATCCTTAGCGCTGCTGAGGAGGTAGGAGAGGCTCCCACCACCACCGCTGTGCTGGCAGCCATCAGCCTGGCTTGAGGTTGAGCAGAGCTCCCCATGTGGGAGTGCACTGACCACTAGGGGCAGCTCCTGCATTGAGCATGTGCCCCCTGGTGGTCAGTGTGTGTCATAGTGAGCAGGCATTCCCAGTTGTTCTGCTGTTAGGGTCAATTTGCATATTACCCTTTAATTATATAGGATAGAGGCCTGGTGCATGGATGGGGGCCGGCTGGTTTGCCCTGAAGGGTGTCCTGGATCAGGGTGGGGTTCCCACTGGGGTTCCTGACCAGCCTGGGAGAGTGGCTGAGGGCTGTTTTCAGGCTGGCCACATCCCCTTCAGGGTTGGGGTCCCTGCTGGGGTGCCTGACCAGCCTGGGTGAGTGGTTGATGGCTGTTTGCAGGCTGGCCAAGCCCCTCAGCAGGAACCCTCACCCCATGAAGGTGGGGCCAGCCTGGGTGAGGGGCTGATGGCTGTTTTCAAGCTGGCCACAGCCCCCAGCGACCCAAGCTCCCCACAAGGTTGGCTGGAAGCAGGTATCTGGGGTTTATTTATCTTCTATAATTGAAACTTTGTTGCCTTGAGTGGAGGCCACAGATGGCCAAGGCAGGCAGCTTCCTCCATTGCAGGGGCAATGAAGCCTCCTGCTTGCTCCAGCTCCATGGCTGCCAGCCACATCTTGGTTTGGTTAATTTGCGTATAGTAGCTCTGATTGGCTGGTGGGTGTGGCTTGGGATGTAGCGGAGTGACACAATTAGCATATTACTCTTTTATTAGATTAGGCTAGAGGCCCGGTACACAAAAATTTGTGCACTCGGGGGGTTCCTTCAGCTTGTCTGGGACTCCTCAGGGGATGTCCCTGGGGCATGGGGCCTAAGCTGGCAGTCAGATATCCCTCTGGCAGCTCTGCAGCCCTTGGGGGATGTCCACTTGCCAATGGGAATCAGGCCTAAGCTGCAGTCGGACATCCTTAGTGCTGCTGAGGAGGCAGGAGAGGCTCCCACCACCACCGCTGTACTGGCAGCTGGCAGCCTGGCTTGTGGCTGAGCAGAGCTCCCCCTGTGAAAGTACACTGACCACCAGCGGCAGCTCCTGCATTAAGCATCTGCCCCCTGGTGGTCAGTGTGTGTCATAGTGAGCAGGCATTCCCAGTTGTTCTGCTGTTAGGGTCAATTTGCATATTACCCTTTTATTATATAAGATAGAGGCCTGGTGCATGGGTGGGGGCCAGCTGGTTTGCCCTGCAGGGTGTCCCAGATTAGGATGGGAGTCCCACTGGGGTGCCTGGCCAGCCTGGGTGAGGGGCTGAGGGCTGTTTTCAGGCTTGCCACGGCCTCTTTAGGGTGAGGGGCTGATGGCTGTTTACAGGCTGGTCAAGCCTTCCAATGGGGACCCTCACCTTATGGGGTGTGGCCAGCCTGGGTGAGGGTCTGATGGCTGTTTGCAGGCTGGCCACAGCCCCTTCAGGGTGGGGGTCCCTATTAGGGTGCCTGGTCAGCCTGGGTGAGGGGCTGAGGGCTGTTTTCAAGCTTCCCACAGCCCCTTCAGGCTGAGGGGCTGATGGCAGTTTTCAGACTGGTCATGCCTCTGGGCGATCGAAGCTCCCAGCCTCTCCTTTTTTTCTTTTTTTCTGGGATTTATTTATCTTCTATAATTGAAACTTTGTAGCTCTGATCGGAGCTCAGGTTTGGCCAGGGCAGGCAGGAAGCTTGGTCTCCTCCATCACCAGGGGCAACCCAAGCCTCCTGCTTGCTCCAGCTCTGTGGCTGCAGCCATGTTGGTTGGGTTAATTTGCATACTTGCTTCTGATTGGTTTGTGGGTATGACTTGTGGGCATGGCTTAAGCATAGCAGAGGGATGGTTAATTTGCATGTTTCTCTTATATAGGATAGGATATTGAATGTGAACTGTAAATGAAAAATAAAATTTAAAAAAATAAAATTTTAGATCTGAAAAATTTTAATATATGCATTTTTAATTCTCACCTGAGGATGTTTTTAAAATTGATTTTTTAGAGAAAGAAACATCCATGTGACAGAGAAATACTGGTAGGCTGCCTCTGACCCACCAGGATCTAACCTTAACCTAAGCATGTGCCCTATGCTAGAATCCAACAGGAAATCCTTTGATGTACAGGTTGAGACTCCAACTAATTGAGCCACCTGGCCAGGGCAGATCTGAAAAAAAATGTTTAAATGTACCTCCAGGCCCTGGTCCTGTTGATCAGTAGTTAGAGCATCCTCCCACGCACCAAAGGGTCCTGGGTTAGATTCCAGGTGGGCACATACACAGGTTGTGGGTTCCATCCCTGTTGGATTGCTTGGGCAACTGATCAGTGTTTCTCTTTCTCTTTCCCTCTCCCTTCTACTCTTTCTAGAATTAATAAAAAAAAAAAAAATCAAAGTATCCTTAGAGGAGAACTTAAAAAGAAAAAAAAAAATGCTTTTTTGGTTCAGTGGATAGTGCTTCTGCAGGTGGACTGAAGGTATCAGGTTGGATTCCAATCAAGGGCATGTACCTGGGTTGCAGGCTTAATCCAAGGTCCTGGTGGGGGATTTGGCAAGAAGGCCACCAATTGATGTCTCTCACATTAGTTTCTGTCTTTCTCCCTCCCTTCCACTCTCTCAAAAAAAAAAAAAAAAAAAATCAATGGAAAAATGTGCTCAGATGAGGATTAACCAAAACAAACAAACACCCATCCCCAGTGTGATTACTGAAGGAGCATATGAAGTATGTGTTGAATGAACGGAAAGGGATGGGACTTTGCTTTCTGTTTTAGCAACTCCGCTAGCCAGAGGGTTTATTTTTTATTTTAATTTTTATTGATTATTTTAGAGACAGGAAGGGAGCGGGAGAAACACCAGTGTGTTGTTCCGCTTGTTATGCACTCTGGTTGCTTCTTGTCTGTGCCTCGCTGTATCGGGAGGGAGTTTTAACCCCCTGCGCTGGCGCTGCCTTGTCGGGCCCTCAGCAAAGCCGCTCTGGGTGCCCCGGCCCAGGGCCGAAGCTGCTCTGCCACAGCAAAGGTCTGGGCTCCATTCTGTCCACTTAGGTTTCGGTTTGATCCCGGTGGGTGCGGCGCGGGAGGCAGCCAATCCGTGTTTCTCTATCACATCGCTGTTTCTCCGTCTCTCAAAAGCAATAAAAACGTATCCTCTGGCGAGGATTTAAAAGAAAAACAGGCCGTCGAGGAGCATCGAGGAGAAGCGCCCCTGCGCCCGCCGCCGAGCACGCGCCCGCCTTCCGCGCCGGACGGACGCAGCGACCTTCCTGGGGGCCGCGCGGAGCCGGCGCCGGGATTGGCCGCGGCGCTCGCGGAAGCGGTCGGGCCGGTCGGGCTGCCTGCGGCTCCGGAAGTGACCGAGGGCCGTTGGGGGCCGTGTGCTCTGCGTCATCCGGCGGGGCGCCGGGGTTTCACCGCCGACATGGCCGACGCCGATCCCCGCTACCCGCGCTCCTCCATCGAGGACGACTTCAACTATGGCAGCTGCGTGGCCTCCGCCAGCGTGCACGTCCGCATGGGTAGGTCGCCCTCGCGGCTCGCCGGCCGGGGCTGCGCCGTCGCCCCCGGAGGTGGATTCCCGGGTTCCCGGGGGGGAGCGGGCCCCGGAGGGAAGGCCCTTCTCGCCGCCTCCCCTCGGGGCCCCCGGCGGGGCGAGCGCCCAGGGAGGCCTCCGCGCTGGGAGCCGAGAAAACGAAACCGGAGCCCTGCGTCCTCGGACCCTGCCGGCCCCGGGGCGGGAAGCGACCGATGGGAGCCGCGGCCGCCTTCCGGAGGCACCTTTAAATGAGAAGATGCCAGAGGCTGTTTTTTCAGTGAAAATAAGTTTTTTGTGTAATCCATATTGTGTAACCATTGTGATTACACAATAACCTGCATTGAGTTATCTGCTGGGATATGTGTGCCTTAGGGCATGTGGACGCATTTTATTTTATTTTTTATATATTGTTACTGATTTTGAGGGAGAGGGAGAGGGAATGGGAGAGAAACGTGAGAGCTGAGGGGAGAGTAGAACATCCGTCCGCCCCTCCTGCACGCCGCCTACCGGGGACCCAGCCGGAAACCGGTGGAGGCACTATCCACTGCGTCATCCGCCAGGGCACGCGTTTTTTTTTTTTTTAATTTATTATTAATTTGAGAGAGAGAGAGAAACATCAGTTTGTTGTTCCGCTTAGTTATGCATTCGTTGGTTGCTTCTTGTATGTGCTCTGACCAGGGCTTCCCACCGCAGCCTTGGTGTGACTGGATGATGCCGAGTCTACACTGTGTCCTTTGCTGGATTATAAGATCTGTGAGGGCAGGAACCGTATCTATTCTTGTTCACTGTTTTCTCTGTAGCAGCTAGAACGCCACGTAGGCTTGAGTATTATTTGAGCAGGTGCTGGCGATAGATGCTGTTTAAGTCAATCAAAATACCGTATTAGTTTTAAGTTATTCCATATTTAGTGGGCAGAAATTATTCTAAATTTAAAATACTCAGATTTGCCTTCCCGGCACGGCTCGGTGGTTGAGCATCGACCTATGAACCGGGAGGTCCCAGTTCAATTCCTGGTCAGGGCACATGCCCAGGTTGCAGGCTTGATCCCCGGGATGGGGCATGCAGGAGGCAGCTGATCAGTGATACTCTCATCATTGATGTTTCTATCTATCTCTCCCTCTCCCTTCCTCTCTAAAATATATTAATTTTTATATTAATATATTTTAATATAAAAATATATTAAATAAATGAAATGCTCAGTTTCATTTAAGTGGAATTCATTGTCCCTTCTGGTTCAGCCCGTTGATCACAGAAGCTGCCCCAGATTTTCATCCTGTCTGGGCAGCTGGAACTTGTTCTGGAACAGGAATTATGGACCTCTGATGCACTAAGAATCGTGATCTCCAGAAGCTATATTTCTGGAATTGAATTATTTTGGCAAGTTTTTGTTTTTAATTAAAAAGCTTTAAATTGTGGTAAAATACACGTAACATTAAAAATTTACCACCTTAACCATTTTTAAGGGTACTAAAGTTCAGTAGTATTCAGCATTATTCACATTGTGCAGCTAATCTCCAGAACTTCTCATCTTGCAAAACTCTACACCCATCGGGGACCTTCCCATTTCCCCCTTCCCCTGGCAACCATCTTTCTACCTTCTGTTTCTATGAATTTGGCCATTCTAGATCTCTCATGTAAGTGGAATCATACAATATTTGTCTTTTTGTGATTCGCTTCATTTAGCACGTTGTCAGGGTGCATCCCTGTTACAGAATGTGTCAGACATTTCCTTCCTTTTTAAGGCTGAATAATATTCCATTTTCACGTATAAAACAACTTTAATGTATCCATTCACCTGTTGGTGGACATTTCAGTTGCCTCTACCTCATTATGAATGCTGCTGTAAACATAGGTATATAAATACATTTTTGGGACCCTGCTTTCAATTCTTTTGGATACGTACCTAGAAGTGGAATTGCTGGATCAAATGTGTTTTGGTGGAAAAAAACAACTCAGTTTTTCCATTGGAAAAACCTAGTTCTTTCTCTTGTGTTTCTCTCTTACTTCTCACACAGAACACTTCTGATATTTCTATCACCAAATGTGAGTTTTTCCCCCAATCCCAAGCAATTCTTTGTGACACCATCTGAGCATCCTACTGTTTAACTCAGTTCTGACTAAATAGTGCCAGATCCCACAGGTTAGGGGTTCAGTCCCTCAAGACTGCTCCCACCCCACTTCAGATGCGTCACAGGTAGTAGGTCCCTAGCTTTTGTCTGCCTTGACCACAAATTAGAGGTTCTCAAGACTCCCTCCTCAGGTGATAATTTACTCGAGTGGCTAACGGAACTCAGCGAAACCAGTTCATTAGAGGATAGAGATGAACAGCCAGATGGAGTACATATACATATGGCAAGGCCCACGGGGCTGGTCCCAAGCACAGGAGCTTTTGCCCCCATGGAGTTGGAGTGTTCGCCCTCCTAGTACGTGGATAAACTCACCAGCCAAAAGGCTCTCTTAGCCCCGGAATACTGGGATTTTATGGAGGCTTCCTCATGTAGGCATTTCACTGCATTTTCAGCCCTTTTCCCTTCTCAAGAAAATGGGGGTTTGGCTGAAAATTCCAACTTCTAATCATAGCTTGATCTTTCTGTGCCTGGCCCTTGTCCAGGAGCCATCCAGAAGCCAACCCAAAGCCACCCAGAACAAAGGCACCCCTATCACCCAGGTCATTACAAGGGACCGGCCATGTTAGGAGCCAGGGTCAAAAACCAATATTAGAACACGCACCGAGTGCTCTTACCACTCAGGAAATTATAAGGATTTCATGAGCTCTGTGTCAGGAACCAGAGACAGACCAGTATATATTTTCTACTTCTTTATAATATGGTAATTCTGTTTTTGAGGAGCCCTCATACTGTTTTACATAAAGGCTGGACCATTTTATATGCTCATCAACATTGCACAAGGGTCCAAATTGTTCACGTCCTCAGCAACATTTGTTTTGTTTTGTTTTGTTTAAGTAGCCATCCAGATGAGTGTAAGATACCTCATTGCGATTTTAACTTGCATTTCCTTAATAATTAGTGATGTTGAACATCTTTTCATATACTTATGGGCCATTTGTATATCTTCTATGAAGAAATGTCTTTTTGCCTATTTTGTTTTGATGAGCTTTATTTTTTAAAGCAGTTTTAGATTCACAGCAAAATTAAATGTGGAAAGTACCAGTGTACCGGTTAATAATGCGGATTTTGTAATCAAAGAAAAATGATAATTTTAAGAGAAACATCAAAAGTGCTTTATTCAAAGTAATGTCCATCACTCGCTACACATTTCCTCCATCTTTCAGGTAATTTGTGGATACCGTCCCAATAGAACTTTTCTTGTTTTGAGGCAAACCATTCAGAGACCCAATTCTCTACTTCTTCGTACGTTTTGAAGTGCTGCTCTGAAAGTGTGTGTGCCATTGATCGGAACAAGTGGTAATCTGAAGGAGTAAGGTCTGGTGAATATGGCGGGTGGGTTAATACTTCCCAGGCAAGATCTTTTAACGTGTCTTTAACTGGTTTTGAAGTGTGTGATGGTGTGTCATCATGAAGCAAAATTACTTTGCCGTGTCTTCTGGCCCATTCTGGTCTTTTCACGATCAAAGCGTGGTTCAAATTGATTATTTGTTGTCGGTAGCGATCAGTATTAACGGTTTCACCTGGTTTTAGAAGCTCATAATACACCACACCTTCCTGATCCCACCAAACGCAGAGCATTGTCTTATTTCCGAAGCGATTTGGCCTTGCAGTGGATGTTGATGGTTGACCTGGATCAAGCCATGATTTTGTGCATTTAGGATTCTCAAAATAAATCCACTTTTTGTCGCCAGTCACAATTCGATGCAAAAAAGACTTTCTTTCGTGCCGTTGAAGCAACATTTTACTGATGACTTTTCGGTTTTCCATTTGTCTTTCATTCAGTTGTTGTGGCACCCATTTTCCTTCCTTTAAAATCTTTCCCATTGCTTGTAAACGATCAGAAATTGTTTGCTGAGCAACGTTTAATCTTTCTGCAAGTTGTTTTTGAGTTTGACATGCATCTTCATCCAATAATGCTTGTAATTGTTGGTCTTCAAACTTTTTTGGTTGACCTGGACGTTCTTTGTCTTTCACATCGAAATCATCACTTTTAAAGCGTTTAAACCAGCGTTCACAAGTGTCTTGAGATGGAGCATGTTCACCATAAGCTTCCCGAAGTATACGATAACTTTCAGCAGCACGTTTCTTCAAAATAAAGTAATGAATTAAAACTTCCCGCAAATGCTCTTTTTTTGGCACGAAATTCGACATTTTTAAGTGTAAAAATATCTATGATGTTAACACCTTCCGCAAATTTGACATATGAAGTTTTGAAGCTTGCTGTCAATACAACAAAATAGCATATATATCAAATCGCATATATATCAACATATGTGTAACTCCATCTATTGAAAAAAATTCGCATTACAGAGACTTCCCATATACCCTTGCCTGGACACACTCAGAGCCTCCCCCATTATCAACATCCTGCACCAGAGTGCTACATTTGTTACAGTCCATGAGTCTACACTGACACATCATTGTCACCCAAAGCCCATAATTTACATTAGGGTTCATTCTAGGTGTTGTACATTGTTTGGGTTTTGATCAATGTATGATGTAAAAGTCTTGCTCAGAATTTTTGTGATAACAATATTGTCATTTTCCCTGGAATTATAATCCTGAAATAAGATACACCCATGATTGATAGAAAACTAAGTTTAAAAACACTTGTCTAAAATAATTTAGTTCTTACCTGGCTGGGTGGCTTAGTGGTTGAGTGTCAACCCATGAACCAGGAAGTTACAGTTCAATTCCTGGTCAGGGCACATACCTGGGTTGCAGACTGGATACCCAGTGGGGGGAGTGGGAGTGCAGAAGGCAGCTGATTGATGATTCTCTCTCACCATTGATGTTTCTATCTCTCTCTCCCTCCTTTCCTCTCTCTAAAATAAATAAAAACATAAATAAAATAGCATGGTTCTTTGCAGTGAAGCTCTGGGACTAAAAACCAGATTTCATAATTCCCACTTCTCTGCATACATAAACTGTTTTTAAAGAAAAAGTAGTCTTATATTTATTTCTGTATGTCTTAGGTCACTATGACAATACCAGTCTGAATAACCAAAAACTCAATGAACATTTACTTATTCATGAATATTTAAATTATGCTGGAGCACTTTACTTAGGAGCTCTGGTAATTAGGCTGATAACTAAGTTGACTACAGCTTAAAAAGTGGTTTGTATTAAAAAGTGATTCTCACCCTAATCGGTTTGGCTCAGTGAATAGATCGTCGGCCTGTGGACTCAAGGGTCCCAGGTTCGATTCTGCTCAAGGGCATGTACCTTAGTTTCGGGCACATCTCCAGTAGGGAGTGTGCAGGAGGCAGCTGATTGATGTTTCTAACTCTCTCTCCCTCTCCCTTCCTCTCTGTAAAAAGTCAAAAAAATATATACCGTATTTTCCGGTGTATAAGATGACTTTTTAACCCAGGAAAACCTTCTCAAAAGTTAAGACAGACTGCTGAAATGGTAGAAATGGTAGAGGGAGAAAGTAGAGGAGGTAGTTGGGTCACTTCTCTCACTAGCCTTCTTGTTATTTGAGAAGATTTTGAGATTTTCCTGGGTTAAAAAGTCATCTTATACGTAAAGTGACCAGATTTAAAGCGGTACACCATGATGGGGGAGAGGGGTGGTGTTATTTTTTTCTTTTTTTTTTTTTTTATTATTACTTAAAATATTACAAATAGTAATTGGGACTTTTTTAAAACGCCGCGAGACGCGGGACAAATAGTTAAAAATTGGGACTGTCCCACCAAAAACGGGATGTCTGGTCACCTTACTTATACGCCAGAAAATACGGTATTAAAAATAAATAAATAAATAAATAAATAAATAGTGATTCTCAGCTGTTTCTTTGGTCCTTTAACAATTAATAAGTAAAAAAGAAATGTTCCACTTGTTTTTTAAAGCAAAATTAAGCTGACAATGTGTACATTTTCTGGAAAATAATTTTGGAATATTATAAATACAAAATGTCAAGGCTCCTTGCTGGAAAACAGCAAATCATGAAGCTACAGAAAAATTATGGAAGAATGAATTTCTGAGTAGTCTCTACCTTGAGCACTTTTATAATGCTGATTAAGTTTATATAGTCAGTTATATATGAAATATACTATAGCCTATTAAACTAGTCTATTTTAGCAATATGCTATATGTATATTTTTGAAACACTAACACATACTATTTTATAGACTCAGGAGAATGTTATAATTTATGGGATTATATATACTTTCCTGCAACTTTGTATTTTCACTTAATGTATTTTACATGTAAAAATAGCAGTACAGTGTGTCTCATTTAGTTGAGCATCATTCCAGTTTGATTTACATTCAGGGCACACACCCAGGTGTGGGCTCAATCCCAACAGGGGGTATGCAAGAGGCAGCCAATCAATGGTTCTCTCATCGATGTTTCTTTCTCCCTCCCCCTTTCTCTCTCAAACATAACAAATATTTTAGAAAAATCGCAGTACACAATAGCTTTTTTAATGGCAGTGGTCTTACCTAATATGTAGGTACCATAGTTAATTTAATCATACCCTCTTGATGGATGTTTAGGTTATTTTTTTTTTATTCCTTCAAATAGTACTTTAAGGAACATCCTATATAATAAAAAGTTAATATGCAAATAGTCATCACGCCCTCACATTGTCACGCCCTAATGGCTCAGACACTCAACACTGGGGAGAGAGGAATGGGGACCAGCCAGGCTGAGGCAGAGAAGAGGGACAGGTTACCCACCCTGCAGTCCCAGGCGCCAGTGCTTGCAGCTGTGGCCCAGGTAAAGCCGCCCACCCACGGTCCCCTGTGGCTGTGGCCGGTCTGGGCAAAGCCAGCCGGGGTCCTGGGTTTCTGCGGCTGGCCAGACAGGGAAGCCTGGGTCCTGGGTGCCTGTGACCAGCTGGAGGAGGGAATCCTGGGTCTTGGTTGCAGGGTGAGGCAGAGGTTGTTAGGGGCAATCAGGCAGTCAGGCGAGCAGTTAGGAACCAGTGGTCCCGGATTGCAAGAGGGGTCCTGGATTGGAGAGGGCGCAGGCTAGGCTGAGGGACCCCTCCCCACCCCCAAGCATGAATTTTGTGCACTGGGCTTCTAGTCTTTTAATAACTGTAAATTTCTGCAAGTGTTGCTCTAGGATAACTTTTTAGAAATGCAATTATGGGGTAAAAAGAGTATGTATGTTTTAAGTTTCATTGATGTCATTAATTATCCTCCAATCGATGTTTCTCTCCCCTTCACTCTCTCTCTCTGAAATCAATGAAAATATATCCTTGGGCGAGGATCAAAAAAATTAAATGAAAAATAATAATATGATTGGAAGTATGGATAGGGTCCATTGGGAGCATGAGGAAGAAAGTTTAATTCAGATTGGGGAAATGAGAAAGGCTGAATCTTGAAAGGTGACTAGCAGTTAGCTAGGGGAATGAGGGATGTTATCAGTACTAGAGGCCCAGTGCACGAAATTTGTGCAAGAGTAGGCTTTCCTTCTCCCACCTGCCAGCACCGGCTTCCCTCTGGCACCTGGGACCCGGGCTTCTCTCCCAGCCCTAGCTTCGTCTGTAAGGACATCCATCTAATTAGTATATTATGCTTTTATTATTATAGATATTACATAGAGGAGGTGGGGACTGTTAATGTTTTATTTGTGAAGCTAGTGGTGATTTGGGTGTTCAGTGTACTACTTATATTATCCCTACATCAGACGACTAAGTATTTTTATATCATTAGGCCTTGGAGTTTATTTATGGATGTTGATAAAATACTCTGAACGTAAGAATTTCTTATTGTATAAAAATTAGAGGCAGAGGTACTATAACTGAGAAATGAAAGTGGGTGTGTGTAAGTTACATTTATATATTGTTTGCCTTTTAAGGGGAAGTTCATTTTAGGGAAACATTTGTACTGCTTGGAAATTAAGATTTCTTTTTAAATTTATATGTAAACACCTGCTTTCTGTTCCTGCATTTCAGTTTCAAGATAGAACCATTCTTTTAAAGTGTTCTGTTTTTTAATCTTTTGTTGTACAATGCTGTTTCCAAATATGCATTCAGTGCTTTCTTTTCATATTGATGGAAAAACATTTACATTCTGGCCCATTAATTTTTTTTAAGTTCATGCTTCTTGGAAGACAGTTAACACTTAACAATTTTTTTCCCCTTTGGAAGTATTTTCTTTAAGTTTTAGTTACAGATAACATTATTTGGATTAATATTTAAGAAATACATATAAACATTTAATAAGACATTTGATCTTGCTGTTCTATGACAAATGCTTAAGAAAATAGTTACGTATGACTTTTTTCTTTTCTAGCCTTTCTAAGAAAAGTCTACACCATCCTTTCTCTGCAAGTTCTCTTAACTACAGTGACATCTGCATTTTTTTTATACTTCGAGTCCATAAGGACATTTGTACATGAAAGGTAAGTGATTCTGAATCACTTTCAGCCACTGCTTATGATCAAAAGGGAATAAGCAAAGTTCTTTATTTTCTATTCTCTTTTTATGTTTGAATGTAAAAATGTTCATTAACTCTTGTAAATAACATTAGTTTTGTTTTGATAAATATTCTATAACATGGTATTTACCTCTCAACTTTTTAGTTTAGTTTTATAGGGTTAAACCTTTTTTTCCTGGAATTGTATTAAGAGTTTTTACTGTATACAGTTTTTAGTCTTAATTTTTTGCTTTTATTATATTTATGCCTTGTCCCCATAGCCTAATAGAGCACTTGAAAAATAAAGGTATTTAACTAATGTGTTTTTAATTCATCTTAGTGTTGGATCAGGCCTAGGATAATTTCACTGAAAAGTTTCCAAAGGCACTCCATATGATTTATCCCAAATTTGCTTAAGACCTGACCTCCAGAATAATTATTTTTATGGCTAAAAATAATATAGAATCTTTATATTAAAGGAAAGGAAAAATAAGGAATATTTTCTTAGGAGTAGACAATTTCTATCCTTCCTTCCCCTACAGAAGGGAAGTCTTGAATTATCAGTTTGTAATTGAGGTAAAGGTCTTTAATTTAGCCCTGACTAGTTTGGCTCAGTGGATAGAGCGTTGGCCTGCAGACTGAAGGGTCCCAGGTTCAATTCCAGTCAAGGACATGTACCTTGGTTGCGGGCACATCCCCAGTGGGAGGTGTGCAGGAGGCAGCTGATCAATGTTTCTCTCTCATTGATGTTTCTAAGACTCTATCCCTCTCCCTTCCTCTCTGTAAAAAAATCAATGAAGTGTATACACACACACACACACACACATATATGATCTTTAATTTAAATTACAGCTATGTAGTAAATACCTAAAAAAGAAGTTAGGTATAAAATTTGTTTATTGCTCAGCCAATGTGGCTCAGTGGTTGAGCTTCGACCTATGAACCAGGAGGTCGGTTTAATTCCCAGTCAAGGCACATGCCCGGGTTGTAGGCTTGATTCCCCAGTGGGGGTGTGCAGGAGGCAGCCGATCAATGATTCTCTTTCATGATTGATGTTTCTATCTCTTGCTCCCTCGCCCTTCCTCTCTGAAATCAATAAAAACATATTTAAAAATTTTGTTTAGCCCTAACCGGTTTGGCTCAGTGGATAGAGCGTCGGCCTGCGGACTGAAAGGTCCCAGGTTCGATTCCGGTCAAGGGCATGTACTTGGTTGCAGGCACATCCCCAGTAGGGAGTGTGCAGGAGGCAGCTGATCGATGTTTCTCATCAGTGTTTCTCTCTCATCAATGTTTCTAACTCTCTATTCCTCTCCCTTCCTCTCCGTAAAAAATCAATAAAATATATTTTTAAAAAAATGTTTTTTGTTTAAAAATTTAAAAAATTTGTTGAGTATTTAATAGCTTTTCTTTGTATTTTGGTTAAAAAAGCAGTTGCAAAAATTATTCAAATATGATATATTCATGAAGTAAAAAGAAAAAGTCTTCCTCTTGCATTGTGAGTTATTTTCTTTGTCCTGTTACTCCTCTCCATCTCATACTCCTCAGATTTCCAAGATGGAAAAATAATTTCTTTTGACAGGTTGGTGTGGATCCTTCCAGATTGGTTTTTTGTACTTTCATAAACACATAAAATAGACACATTTTATTAAATTTTGTAATATTATTTGTGCTGTTATTATTTTAACTTTAATATTATTTTTTTAACTTTAAACTGCTTTTAATTTTGTCTTTCAGTCCTGCCTTAATTTTGCTCTTTGCCATTGGATCTTTGGGTTCAATTTTTGCATTGATTCTAAACAGACATAAGCATCCCCTTAACCTGTACCTGCTTTTTGGATTTGTGAGTACTTTGACAATCTCTGTCCCTTTAACATTTATTGCTGAGTTTTAAATTTACTTACTTAATTGAATGCATCTATGTAAACTAACAGAATTTATAATCCCCGAGTTTGTAAAAATTTCTAAACTTCATCAGGTTCACAGTTTCAAAGTTTTTCTGTCAATACTATGATGTAGTGGAAAAAATAATGAATTGGAATCATGTGACTTGGCTTTGCCACTGTCTGGGTATGTGACATTTGGCAGAGCATTTAGCCTTTCTGTACCTAAGTTTTCTCATACATAAAATGAAAATATTAAAATAGATTATCCGTTCGATACTTTCTACTCCTAATATTCTATGCTTTTCTTGGTAAAAAATTATATTTTGGCCTTAATTTTATAGGCCTTAAATTGAAATCTTTATGATTAATTCCTCAGCTTATTTTTGTCTTATGACTCTTTTTTTTTTTTTTTTAAAGGACACTTTGTTCAATTGATATGCTTTACTAAATAACTTGTTTCAAAATTATTGTTGGGGGAACTAAGTTTAAGTCACGTTTGTTTCAAATATTTGTGAAAATGAAAACCCAAACTACTACCTATAAAAACTCAATCTTAGAATATGACCTGAATGAGTTGGTAAGGCCTCAAGTTATATATTTTAAAAATTTACTTTTCCCATTTTTATATCCAGTGTGATTTGGGTTCTGACTTAAAAATGTACATCAACATCTTCCAAACTACTATTAAGAATAGTTACAGTCAAATAAGATTGAAAATGCTATTTATCAGATTAAGCTACCTTAAAGAAAGTTTTATGAATTCTGATAACACGTTTTTGTTAATGTTATGAAAGAAAAGCTCACGACTTTGAAAATTTGTCATAGGAAAGATTATCCATTTAAATCGTAGGCCTTATCAACTCATTCTGGTCATATTCTAAGATTGAGTTTTTATAGGTAGTATAGTTAAAATCAGTATTTCACCCAAGTTATTGTTAGTAGCAGGAAGTTTATTTTAACGATATAAAAGCTTGGGAACCCAGCACCCACCCCATCAGGCCTCTGGAAGAAAAGGAACTAGAGGAGGGTTCTAGAAATGATGCTATTGTAGGAAATTCAACAGCAAGGGTTTGTGGTTTCCTCTTCCTTCTTCCATTACATTTCTTCTCTACCTTACAGTTTTCCCCTTTAGTTTTTATGTAGCCCATTGTGGGTCCTCATGTGACTCATTAACCTTGTACCTTAGCTCCTGCCACCACTGCTTTATTCTCTGAGTTTAGATTTCTAACTGAGAAAAAATTTGATTGGTGCAGCTGGTTAATGGCACAGGTCACATTGTAGACTATTAGCCAATATGGATTGACAACCCCTGGGTTAGATGCCAACTCCTGTCCCAGTCAGCTGTCCTAAGAGAGAAGGAGGAAGTATAAAAAGAAACAGGGTCATGTAGAGTTCCTGTTCAACACTACAGGTAGCCAATATGCTTTCAGAAAGACTGACTGATTTCTATATAGAACAATGGTATAGATCAGCTTTTGTTCAGCAGGAAGAGGACCTATTAGAAAAGCATCAGAGCATCAGCCAAATGCTTATAGGCAAGATACAGTCACTTACTGCTACATCTATTGACCATGCCCATAGATAAAAGTAGTTTAACAAATAAGGAAGTATGTAAAAATGCACTTCTGATTACCCAGAGACCTCTGATACTAGAGTATTCTGTTCTACTCCATCAAAATGAGGAAAGAGATGGATCTCACCTTCCCTTAGGCGGTATGTGTGTATACACGTTTAAAAGGGGGCATTATTTTGGGATGGGGTGTTTTCCTAGTTTTATTCTTTTTCCTATTCATACTGTTGTTTTTTTCCTTCTGATACTTGAGTATGGGGTAGGATTTCTTACCTAAAATCATGTCATAAATATCAAGAATATTGCCCAGAAGAAATATTTCTATCATCTTTGCTACTACTACCATGACACTATGGACACCATTATAACAAAATGTGGCAGTGACTTCATTGACTCCACATCCATGTACAATTTCTAATACCATTTTTGCTCTGGTTCTAATGATTTCTTGATTTTAGGTAGGGAAGGTTAATAGGGAGTGTTTCTGTGTATGATTATAAATCTATGGTAGAGTAAGCATATAAAAAAAGTAAAGGTATATAGTTAAAAGAAACTAGAGCTACTTGTGATATGGTTTAAAACAAGATTTATTTCTCTTTCACATAAAAAATATGAATGACTGTTTAGTGGAGTTCTCAGAGACCAGGTACCTGCTAAGGTTCAGATATTTCTAACGTGTCACATGGCATAAGATGCTTACTATCATATCCATATTCCATCTAGTTATTTGGGAAAAGGGAAGAAACCTCTTTACTTTTAGAAGTTGTGCATGTCTCTACTCACATTCTGTTGGCTGGAATATAGTCCTGGCCAGATCTAGCTGTAAGGGATACTGAAAAATAGAATGTTTAATAAAAGCAGGTAAAAATGTGCATCCAGGTAAAAATTCTGTTACTAGGGAAGAAGCAGAGAATATTGTGGGAAAGTTTTAAGGTTGCTACACCAAAGTGCTACCTGTATATTTAGTATTAAATTAGTAATTTAATATAAATGTTTAATATTCCTATGTTTAAGTGAGATATTTACATTTTTATAAATGTACACATGATTTGCAATTTCATTTTTAATTTACATTACAAAAAGTGAGAAAAATAGAATTTTCGGTACTATTTCCATAATTTTCCTCTTACACATATGAAATATCTAATTAGAGTTTAAGGAGTGATGGGACCACAATTAGAATCTGAATATTCTCACTCAATATATTGAGGTCTCATTTTTATACGATGGGCTTATTATCTATCCCATATACTTTACAAGGCTGCTCTGAAGCTAAAATGAGATCATACATATGGAATCACATTGAACTAGAAATTAGAACCATGTATCTGATAGTATAAATGCATTTATGTAATTTCAGTTTCTTTTTCTTAGACACTGTTGGAAGCTCTGTCTGTAGCCTGTGTTGGTAAGCCATAATTATTCTCCTATATGTTACATTTACATTTTAATATGGATAAGTATTCTGGATAAAAGGATTTGGGACTAAAGCTTAACACCATGGAATGTCATATTTCAAAAATATGGTATAGGCTAAAAATTATCTAAAATATAGGCAAAAATTAAAGGTTTATACTTTACATAGTCCAACTGAGCTTAGAGTGGAAAAGAATTAGAAAAACAGTAGGAATGTAGAAGAATATTCATTTGTGTGTTTTCATTTATGAAAATAAGACAGTCTTTTCTGTAATTTAAAGGGCCCTTAGAGGAGCTGATAACATGTTTTGAGTCAGGTACTTTATTTATTTATTTTTAAAATATATTTTATTGATTTTTTACAGAGAGGAAGGGAGAGAGATAGTTAGAAACATCGATGAGAGAGAAACATTGATCATCTGCCTCCTGCACACCTCCTACTGGGGATGTGCCCGCAACCAAGGTACATGCCCTTGACCGGGATTGAACCAGGGACCCTTCAGTCCGCAGGCCGACGCTCTATCCACTGAGCCAAACCGGTTTTGGCTGAGCCAGGTACTTTAATTCCGAGTTCAGCCTCTTTTTCTTTTTTTAATACATTTTTATTGATTTCAGAGGAGAAAGAGAAAAACATCAATGATGAGAATCATTGATTGGCTGCCTCCTGCACCCCCTCTACTGGGGATCAAGTCTACAACATGGGCACATGCCCTAACCTGGAATTGAACTGTGATTTCCTGGTTCATTGGTTAATGTTTAGCCACTGAGCCATACTGGCCAGGCTTTTTTCTTTTCTTTTCTTTTCTTTTTACGAGCTCAGTCTCTTAAATTGCATCAAACTGTGCTTTATCATCATATACTAGAGGCCCAGTGCAGTACATGAACTCATGCATAGGTGGAGTCAGGGCGGATCGGAGCCAGGCTTGTTGAGAGGATGGTGGGAGGCTGGCTGGCCGGCCCACCCTGATGGGGCTAGGCTGGCTGGGGGAGGAGCAGTGGGCCCCGCCCCTGACTAGGGTCAGGGGGGTTGACTGGAGGAGCCTATCAGGAGTCAGTGGCCAGGGGAGAGGTTGTGGAAGGTTGGCCAGCCAGCCCCACCCCCAATTGGTGTGGGGGAGCCATTGGGGGCAGAGCTGGCTGGGGAGAGGGGCTGTGGGCCAATTAGGGTGGTGGGGGCCATTGGGGGTGAAGCCAGGTGGGGAGAGGGCCAGCAGGTTAGCTGGCCGGCCACACCCCCTATTAGGGTAGAGGAGGTGATCAGGGGCGGGGCCAGTGTGGGGGACGGGCTGTAGGCTGATAGGGGTGATGGGGGCCCATAGGGGTGGGGCCAGCTGGGGAGAGGGGCTGCAGGAGGTTGGCCAGCAGGCTCCCCCCCTACTGGGGTGGGGGGGTGATCAGAGGTGGGGCCAGCTAGGGGAAAGGGCACCAGGGGGTGGGTGGGTTGGCTGGCCGCCTCACCCTAGTTTGGGGTAGGAGAGGCCAATTAGGGACCACAGGAGGTAGGTTGCTGACCTTGCCCCCAATCAGGATGGGAGAGGCCAATTAGGGGCAGGGTTGGCTGGGGGGGGGGGGGGGGGGGGGGGGGGGGGGGGGGGGGGGGGGGGGGGGGGGGGGGGGGGCACGGGAGGTTGGCTGGCCGGCCCCTCTCCCCCCATTGGGCCAGTTCGCTGGCCACAGTGGATGTCATAGCGTTTCAGTCATTACAGGGTTCCAGTTGCTGGCTTTTTATGTATATATAGATCATCTTTTCTCAAATGGCCCCACAAAAAAGTAATAATTTCTGTTTTGTATTTGGTGTTAAATGTGTTTGAAAGGAATGTCTTATAATTACTCGATGTACCCTATTTAATGCCTCAAGTAAAAAATTAATGATTAACAGTAAAAATTATGATTGTTTCAAAATGATAACCTGGGATATAAAAAGGGTTAGTATTAACTATTTCTCTCAATAAATTGTTAATCCTTATGGTTAATATATTTATTTCTTCCTATCTTGTCAATACTTTAACTTTTGATGCCAGTTTATTGAATGTATGTATTGTTTGGTAATTACCTTGTTTATAAAAGAATTAGAAAAAATAGTATTCAAATAGGACTGAAATTTTATAACATAGTGTTAATATTTACTTTTTAGATTTATTATCTATTAATGTTACTTACTATAAATGTTTTTATCAAGTTCATCTCTGCTTTCCCTTTTTTGTAAGGGATATAGGAAAGAGATTTATTTCAAGGTTATTGGAATTGGGGGTAGAAATACATAGATAGGATAATCTGAGAACAGCTTACACTGAAATTACTGACAAGAAGCAAAAGTGATTTCATGTTTTATCTTTCTGTGTTCACTTTCCTAATCCTGTAATGGCATAAATGGAGAAATTCCAATAATTTAGCATTTAGGAATAGAAAGAGCTTAATCTCTGAAAAATTAAAAATAACTTATGTGGTTTGGGGTTTAAAGCAATTAACTTCCTTTAGAGAGGTTATAATTTATTATTCTCTTAAAATGTTAAGCAGTTGTATTGCAATAGCTATTCAATCCATGAACTGTGTGCAATTAACCAGGTGATTGCTAGAACTGCTATATACTATCCAGGAATTCCCAGCCAGCCACAGAACCCAGAATCCTCTCTATTGATATCTAAGCCATAATGGACAATCACTGCAGATAGTGATTAATTGCAGCCAGAACAGGGGTAGGGTGAGAATCATTCCTCCATACCCCCAAAACTCCTAAATGGCTAGCTGTGTAATCTCCAGTCAGTTCTTTAACTCAGAGTAATGTGACTTCTTTATTTTGCATTGATGAATATTTTGGAGCCTAGTTATTGCATTATGGAGGTAGTCTTACTGTACCAATCAATACTCAAGGCTGAATAGGAATCTTTTCTTAATTGTTCTTATTGGCATGTAGTATGAGAAAATAAAGCATTTTGGTTAATCCCAGAAAAAAAACTGTTTTATACCGAGTATATTTATATGCACTTTTAATCTATGTTTTCTTTTTTAATTTTACAGTTGCTTTCTATGATGTGTATATTATTCTCCAAGCTTTTGTACTGACTACTGCAGTATTTCTTGGTTTGACTATGTATACTCTACAATCTAAGAAAGATTTCAGCAAATTTGGAGCAGGGTAAGTTACATGCTCACGGCTATGATTGATATCTCTAATATTATAGTTTTGAGAGAAGTGCTATACTGCCTTTTAAAGTGGAGCACAATGAAAGGCCATCTCTTTGAGTTATAGGATCCTACTCTGTCAGAACATTCAAGGGCATGGAAACTGGCTTTGAGTCATTTCCTTCCCCTCTATGTTGAAAAGGAAGTGATTGCTAAAATAAATTAGCTCTCTAGAGTAGGCTTCTGTGCTTTATGAATGGTATGGAATTTGCCTAAATTATTTGTTTTTGCCTTAACATAAATGTTACCAAAACCATCCAAAATCTTGGTGAAAGCAAGATTTTGGAGATGTTTGCATGAACCTTAAAACCTTTTTGGTCCACTTAATTAACCTCTATCCTTCTTCAAACTAATAGATCACTCTGGCTTCCCGTTGGCACAAATAATCATGCAACCATTTTATGTTCTTTTTCCTGTTACAACACTAAAAATTTACAAAACTGTACTCTTGTAAACCCCATCTTCTTTATTCCCCTGGTAATCCATTACCAGAAATCTCAGAAATCTGTTGAGATAAAATATAGCTGATTAGAAAATACTGACAGTTGTGCAAGATGAATAGTTTATTAAAATGGAGTTTGAGGGGAAGGTAATATGTTCTTTTTTCATTCTTATTTTTTAGGGAAAGGAGGTTTCATACACATTTGTGTGTGTGTGTGTGTGTGTGTGTGTGTGTATATATTTATTTATTTATTTATTTATTTTAGGGGCCCAGTGCACAAAAATTTGTGCACTCATGGTGGGGGGAGGGTCCCTCAGCCCAGCCTGTGCCCTCTCACAGTCTGGGACCCCTTGGGGGATATCCACCTGCTGGCGTGCCTGGCCAGCCTGAGTAAGGGGCTGATGGCTGTTTGCAGGCTGGCCAAGCCCCCCAGTGGGAACCCTCCCCATGGGGGTGTGGCCAGTCTGGGTGAGGGGCTGAGGGCCATTTTCAGGCTGCCCACAGCTCCCATTGACCCAACGTCCCAGCAAGGCTGGCTGGAATCAGGTTTCTGGGGTTTATTGATCTTCTATAATTGAAACTTTGTTGTCTTGAGCGGAGGCCTAGTCAGGCAACTAAGCCTCCTGTTTGCTTCAGCTCCGTGGCTTCTATAATTGAAACATTGTTGCCTTGAGAAGAGGCCCGGCCGGCCTAGGCAGAAAGTTTGAACTCCATCACTTGTGCAACAGATGCATCTTGTTTGCTCTAGCTCCGTGGCTGCTGGCCGCCATCTTGGTTGGGTTAATTTGTATACAGATGCTCTGATTGGCTGGTGGGCGTGGCCTGGCTGGTGGGTGTGGCCTGGCTGGTGGGTGTGGCTTGGGTATCTCAGAGTGATGGCTAATTTGCATATTACTCTTTTATTAGGTATAATGAAAGGTTTGCTCTCTTCTTTCTATTCCAAACTTGAATTGTTCCCCTCCTTCCCATTCATTCTACTATAGTCTCTAGAACTCCAGTAAATAATCTTCCCTGTTTTTCAGCCTTTTCATAACATCATCTTCCTTATCTCAGCTGAAATTTGATTCTTCCCTGAGAATTGTTCTCTAGCCACTCATTCCCCCATGCCCTATACAGCTTGGGGTGAGGGTGGGGGGTTACTGCTTTACTCTCCTGGTGCCACTTTTCATTATTCCTTCAGCATAATAGCAATTCATTGCATTAAGGCTTATGCTTTCTGGTGATACACATCCTACCCTTGTCACTGTAATGGATCCCTTTTCATGGTCAAGCCTCCTCATTCTTTAAAGACTTTAGCATCAAACTGCATGTTAGGCTCATCCACCACCTTCACCTCTCAATATCTCTGGACCTCTTCAACTGCAGCAACTTTCACTCCCTGCCATGGCCAGTTTGTGGACCTTGCAATCACTAGGGATTATTCCATTGCTGAAATCTTAAATGCCAAACGTCAAGTCATACTTTTTCTTCAGCCTTGTCCTTCTAGCTAATTTCTGTACTCCCACAACACCTGTCTACTATGTCAGTTCTTCAGCCATTGTTATTGTAATAAATTGTCCTTCATCTCAGACCTATGAGTCCCTTGTGTTCTAGCACCCACAAAATTGTGCTAGGCTGACTTATTTGCTTGTAAGGTCAAATCTCACATGCTCTCTAGTTCTTAATCCCAACTTCCCATATTCTTGGTGCAGAAACTTTGGCATTTCCCCAGGGTTTAAATATGAAAAGACAAGTCCTGAGTCCCTTTCAGTCCTGAAGGATCTATACTATGAGGTAGTGAGATACTTCATTCTAAGTATGCCAGATAGAGCCTGAGCTTTATGGCCATTCCAGCATGATAACTGAGGGCTGGAATCTCACCATATCCTCAGTTCACTACACTGTATTATAAATAAATGTATATTTAATTTATCATTTAATTCTGTTGTGGGGGTATGTGTGCTTCCTGTGCATTTCAATTGAAAACCTAAAAATTGACACTCTTAACTAGTGTTATGCACCATATAAACAAATGTTGAGTAAATAGCTCTTCTTTTAATTTCTGGGTATTCTACATTATTCATGTATGTTTATGAATTCTTACATTTAAACTATTCTTTGACAAATAGCAGGAGGGATTTCTTTCTTCAGAATATGTTGAATGGGTTTATAAAGTTTTTCGTAAGAATAATATTTATTCTAAATTATTATTTTATTTTCATAGACTGTTTGCTGTTTTATGGATTTTGTGCTTGTCAGGAATCTTGAGGGTGAGTTATTTTAGAATGATAACTTGAAATATAATTCTGGCCATGTCAATATAAATATTATAATCTAAAAAAAGCTGTAAGAGGCAAAATCTTAAGATAGGATACTTCATTATAATTATCTGAAACATTTGTATATAGAGTGGTTATAAAATTATCTTTTGAAAAATCAAGGTCTTATGTTAATCAGTATTACTGATAGAAAGATGAAGAAATGAGTTAAAGGCCCTCACTTGTATTTGCTAACCTCCAAGTGGCACATATTATGAAAAAAAGTTTTTTAGTTTATATTTGGGATGCTACTGTTTACAGTCAGTGGGTGTCTAGTAGGGGGATATCTATTGACTCATCCAGTCATTCTTTCATCTATCAGAAGCCAGGGTGGACCTGCTTTGCTTTTTTCTGCTTTTAACATTTGTATTCAAAGTCGTACAGCATTATTAAATATATAGGTATGTAGTATATTTAACTTAAGAACAAGTAATTTCAGTGTGCTTAATACTGTTCTTCTTATTTTAATGTTTTGCCTACAGTTATTTTTTTATAGTGAGACAATAGAATTGATTGTGGCTGCTGTAGGAGCCCTTCTTTTCTGTGGATTCATCATCTATGACACACACTCGCTGATGCATAGGCTATCACCTGAGGAGTATGTATTAGCTGCCATCAATCTCTACTTGGATATCATCAATCTATTCTTGCACCTGTTGCGATTTTTGGAAGCGGCTAAAAAGTGACTGAGAACAGGATATGTAAAATGATTAATAAAGTCTGACATAACTATCAATTATTGCTTTATTTGGATGCTATGTACTTCTGAGCTATTACTATACTATAATATGGCAGGTTCTTAACATTTTGTTCAGTGAGAAAAAAATCCATTCCCAGTAAGGGCCACTGTCGGTGTGTAGTTTGCAAGTTCTCCCCATGTCTGCATGGGCTCTCTCTGGATACCCTGGTTTCCTTCCATATCCCAAAGATGAAGCGGCACGTCTAAATTGTCCCAGTCAGAGTGAGTGAGGGTATGTGTGCCTCCTGTGATGCAATAGCATCTTGTCCAGGGTTGGTTTCTGCCTTGAGTTTCTAGGAGCTTTTTATTTTATTTAGAAAGGAAAAATTTTAAAAGATAAATTTCAGAGAATGATTCAGAATGGTATTAAAGTGTTAATGACGTTTCATCATAAAATGTATTAAAAATTAAGTCTGCTTGAAAGTCAGATATTGTGACATAAAATTTGACATTTTTTTAAATTGCAGGTTTCATTTTAAAATTATAACTGTAAACTAATGACCAGTGAAACTTTAGCAAATTTCCTCACTGTAATACTTTATTGAGCTGCCATAACCAAGTATTACAGACTGGGTAGCTTAATCAGAAATGTATTTTCTCACAGTTCTGAATGCTAGAAGTCCAAGATCAAGATGTTGGTAGGATTTGTTTCTCTGAGGCCTTGCTTTTGGCTTGTCACATTCTCCCTGTGTTCTCACATGGTCTTTTCACTATACTTGCCTGTGTGAAGTTGCTTCTTATAAGGACACCAGTCATATTGGATCAGGGGACCCTGGTGATCTCATTTTACCTTAATTATCTCTTTTACTAACAAGATACTAACAAGAGTTAGGACTTTGCAGTGGGTTGATGTGAATGTTTGTGTCCCACAACCTAATGCCCAGTGTGATGGTTTCAGGAGGTACAGCTTTGGGGATGTGATTAAGTTATGAGGGTAGAGCTCTCATGAATGGGTTCCTACTCTTAAAAGAGAACACCGTAGAGAACTCTCACCCATTCTCCCATGTGAGGTTACAGTGAAAAGACGTAGTCTGTGAACCAAAAAGAGGGCCTTTACTAGACATCAAATCTGCCGGCACCTTTCCAGCCTCCAGAACTGTGAGAGAGAAATTTCATACAAGAAGCAACCAATGAACGCATAAATAAGTGGAACACAAAATGTTTCTCTAAAAGTTAATCAAATCAATACAAACATTTAAAGATATATATTTTAATTTATTTTTTAATTTATTTTTTATTTATCTCAGAGAGGGAGAGGGAGATAGAAACATCATGATGAGAATCATTGATAGGCTGCCTCCTGCACGCCCCCTACTGGGGATGGAACCCACAACACCAGAGAAACAGCCTGACTGGGAACTGAACTGCAACCTGGTTCATAGGTCAATGTTGAACCACTGAGCCACACTGGCCAGCTTAACCCATTTTTTTAAAAAATGTAAAAACAATGCCACTGTTTTCAGTAAATTATTATTATTTTTTTGGGGGGAAATACATTCTTTAAAAAAAATGTAGACATGTAAATAGTTTATCTTTTAAAAATGGTATCAACTTTTCCAAAATTATAATTTTTGGTATGACAAATACTGCAGTTTCTAAGGGTGTACAGAAATCACTATATCCAGAAGTTTGAAAACCATTGGTGTAGAGCATTATAGTTTATAAATGAATCATAGTTATTCACATTCCTTCTGTCATTGAATCTTACATGGTTCCTCCTTTTTTACAATCACAATCAGTCCTGCTCTGTGTGTCCCTGTATGTTTACCAGCCTGCTCAGATAAAGAGTTTGACCAAGTAGGGAATATGCCTGGACGCAGAATTACTGGATAAAAGGGCACGTGCAACTTCAATTGTTTTTACATCAAGTAAAGGTGAAAATAGACTCCAGATACACTAAAAAAGTGGTTAGTGGGACTCCGAGTGACGGGCAGCTCCATGGGTAAGGCATAAAATGCAGTCAGAGAGGTGGCAGTATCTGAGAACGCTTAATTCGAGGAAAGAGGTGCAGCAGACCCTATCTAACTGGCCTGCGCCATTCTTCTCATGCCCGGCTTCCATCCACTGGATGCTCTGTGGGCATTAGTGGTGTCAGCAGCCCGCCCTGGGCCTTTGGGGAGCAGCTGGGAACTTAGGTCCTTTTTACTTGTTCCTCTCATCGCTGTGTAGGCTTTGTCTTTAAGTTCCCACATCTAGGGCCTGGACAACGTGGAGTCACCATCTGAGTCCCAGAAGTCTTCCTATTTAGCTAAGAGGTTATGCAGATCAGGGCTTCCACGCAGAGGCCTGACTGGGAAGGCGGGGAGGGGTGGGGTGGGGAGGGGAGGGGTGGGGTGGTACAGGACGGGACTGGCTCTCAGACGGACAGACAGCCCACTTCCTGTCGGTGCGCAGTGCTGCCCACGGTGACTCCCGTCCCACAGCATCCGTGCACCTCTGAGGGAGAGAAGCCCTGTCCTTCCATCAGGGGTTCGAGCTTCCCGAAGTCTGCAGCCTGCTTTCCTTCACCTTTGTGTCCCCAGCGTAGTGCTCATCACAGAGTACACACTCAAATGCCTGAAGGAAGGGATGCATCAGGGACTATTAAATGCACCAAGGCTACTTAACTACTCTGTTAGAACTGCTTTTATACAAACTGGCGAGGAACTTAGGCTGAAACTCAGTTTTTTTTAGGCATTAGTAATGCAGAATTATGGCATATATTTAACGCCAAGACATTTTCATAGGTTTATTTTTTTTTCTCTTTTCTTGTGCCAAATATCTATTTAAAAGCCTTGACCTGGTATACTAAGCAAGATGCAATCAATCTGGACTACGTAAAAGTGAGCTTTCTCTAATTTAAAATGCAGAACAAACGCTAATTTTTGGAGGAAATGTCTAAGTTCTAACACAGGGTGGGGAGCGTCCGGCCTGCGAAGTCATTTGGTCTGTCCCTGCCAAGGCATTAGGGGCGAACTAATTACATGTCTGACCAAATGCAGCAGGCTAATTTTTAAAAATCTTTACCCCCGCCCTCTACCCTCGGCCTTTACCACATTACAGTGTGTGTCCATGGGAGGATGATTCGGGCCAAGGGAATCCGTCAGCACCGTGTGAGCCCTGAGCTCCTTACCTGGCAGCGGGGTCCGCTGGTCAGCTTCGCCCGTTGGGGTAAAATGTCAGACCGCCGCCGCCGGGCTGGGGAAGCGGGCCCGGCGCGCCCCCACCTCGACCCGGACTCCCCCGCGCGCTTCAACTTCCGCTTCGGAACCTTGGAGCCGGGCTCCAAGGCCTGCGGGACCCTGAACACCGGAAGCGCGTCAGCGTTCAGCTTCAGACATTCGGCTCCCAGCGTGCAACGCGCCAGGGGGCGGGGCGGTGTGGCGAGGCGGCCCGGAAGGCGGAAGTGCCGGGCTTCCGGTCGTCCGGAGCGTGTGGGCCGTGCGGGTTGACCGGCTGAGGTGAGAGGGTGTCCAGTGGGGCGCGGGGCGTGGGGCTCCGTTCGGCCTCTGGAGGAGAAACTCGCCCGTAGCGTCGCCGGGCAGGCGGAGCTGCACGCCGCTCTTGAGGGCAGCGCCTCTCGGCGGCCCTAGGGTGTAACACCTCGGTGCTCGGGGCGAAGTGGAGGCAGTGGTCAGTCTGGCGCGGTTAACCTCGGCCCTCAAGACGGTGTAACGAAATCCTCCCATTCCCACTGCGTCTGGTTTGGGTTGTTAATCACGAGGGAAAAGCCTGAGTTTGTGATGGCTGGCGTCCAAAGAAGTGTTACCCGCTCGTCGTTGATTCAAGTCGGTTGAACCTTTGCTGTGTGCAGAGCGTTAGGTGTCGGGGGGTGCGGCGGTGAAAAGACCTCTTCAGCCCCTGCCTAGTGGAGCCCGCAGCCCATCGGGGCGACCGAAGACAAACTCAGGTTCAGACCGTAACACATCTCAGAGAGGAAGGGGAAGGATGGTGCCATAGCGGGTACAGGGAGGGCGGGGAGCTGACAGGTCGGGGGAGCCTTTCCCGGGAAGGCGTGAAGGAGCGGCCTTGAGGAGACCGGCTTTCAGGCGCGGGAGAGCGGGTGGACGGGTCCTGCCGCGCACCGCGTTCGGGCTTTCTCCCGCCCAAACCATGTCACACCGACTTCTGTACCTGCATTGTGGACGTACAAGCAGCACAGCAAACTTCATACGTTTAAGGGGTGGAACGCCAGCTCTGACAGGTGTGTGCAACTGTAAGTCCAGCACAATTAAGAGGATGTTATGAATCACTCTCAAGACTGCCCTTGCAAACTCTTTATAACCCTTTCCTTCCCGCCTTCCTTCACATCCCCGTGACCCTGCGTGGTCACCCGTTGGACTTTCTTCCGATGCAGTTGGGGGTGAAATGGAACATGAGGAGAGAGTGGAAGGAAGCAGGGGTCAGGTCACAAATAACCTTGCAGATCTTGAAGATAGGAGGTGGAAAGTCATTAAGGAAAGGCAGTCCCGTGCTCTAAGTTGTGTGGTTTTGTTTTTTTAAATTTTATTTTTAGTTGATTTTAAGCGAGGAAGGGGTGGGGGAGAACAATATCAAGGTGAGAGAGAGACTTCCATCAGTTGCCTCCCGGCACACACCCCAACAAGGGATCAGATCCAAAACCTGGGTATGTGCCCTGACCCGGACTCGAACCCACCACCTTTTGGTATTCGGGATGGTGCTCCAGCTGTTTGAGCCACACCGGCCAGGGCTGCTCGCTCACCACCTTGGGGGGGGGTTTAGGGCTGGGAATAAGGGATGGAGAGACAGCAGCAGTGGACTTGGATAAGGATGACTTGGGTGGGCGTCCGGTAAGATGGAGTGAGGTCAACATTCAGTGAAAAGAGATATTTATAAAAGCATTTTGTGATTTGTAAGTTGTTGCCTAAATGTAAGGTGACGATGCTCTTTGCGTTTTGGGGGAAATTACATTTATGCATCTTGCATGGAAACTCCAGGAACTTTCAGAATTGGCTTGACTTCCAGCTAGTGACCAAGGGGAGTTCGATTTGGTGTTCTTGGTTATTTAATGGCTGTACATGGCCATGTTGACCCTCACATAGTTGCACATTAAGCCAACGTAAACCATGACCAGAGTAGAGTTTTACTTTCCATGTGTTTATGTTTTGTAGAGATACCTTTTGATTTGTTTTTTTTCCCCAGCATTTGCCCCTTTTTGATGGTACAGTTACTTTTTAAATGTGTATCTTTGTTCACTTTCCAGATAAAATATGGCTAAAAGCTTACGGAGTAAGTGGAAAAGGAAGATGCGTGCTGAAAAGAGGAAAAAGAATGCCCCAAAGGAGCTGAGCAGACTAAAAAGTATTCTTAAAGTAGATGCTGATGTTTTAATGAAAGATGTTCACGAGATAGCGACTGTGGTGGTCCCCAGGCGTGCTGAAGAGGAAACCCAGTGTGAGGTGAAAGATGACAAAGGTCAGTTAAAAAAGAGGTTCTGTCAGTTTCCTTTTGTGACTTTTTTTCTATTTTTTCCTGTCTTCCATTCACTCCCACACTTGCGTCCCTACAGACCTCCTGCCATGCCCACATTATTCTTTGAAGGCTTGTAGTGCTGCTAGAGATTCAGTGCTAAACTGTTTTATAGCCAGTTCATGAGAATAGGCACATTGGGGGAGATGCAGAGTAGGCCGTTGATGTTTATACAGTAACCCAGAAGCCTCAGAGGTAGACAGTGCTATAGGAGTAGGCAAACCTAGACATCCTCATTGGAAGGTACACAGTTCAGTCAGGGGCGAGGCAGGACAAAAGGAGATCTTTCTTCATTTTACCCTTTGCAAGAACTTGTTCCCATTCAGAGTCCTCTGCACTTATATTATCCTGAAAATTCATAGAGTTTCCCTGTATTTGATTTTGACAGATTTTAGAGACCCTTTTGTCTTAATCATAGTCTAAAATTGGAGGCTGTATATTATAGTTTCAGTACAGGGAAAGACTCAAATTGGTTTTCACATGGTTAATACACTACTTTGACAACAAATTAAATTAAGCACTCACAGTACTTAGGGTCTTAAAATAGAAGTGTATTTATGTGGTGTACAGTGTCAAGGGAAAGAGCAGCATTCCTTAACTTTCTAATCCTAGAAATTTCCTTTCCCATTCTTCACAATGTCTCCCCATTTAGTATTCTACCTGTTTTCAATATGGTTCCTTATGTCCACTTTCAAGTTCATGTTTCCCCTTTACTCCTTCATCTGCCCACTTAATTTCTTAAGCCACAAACCTCACAGTTACCCTGGATTCCTCTTTCCTTTTTCTCCCACATCTAAACAATTAGCACACCTTGAGTATCTTCAAAATACAACAGGAATCTATTTGTTTTTCTCATTTATGCTTTCACTTTAAATCATCACTGTCTCTTGACTGAATTATGATAGTAGCCTTTTCTCTCTTCAGCTCTTGCTCCCTTCTGATTTATTTCAGCCTGTCAATCAGTGTGATCTTTTTAGAATATAAATCAAGTTTTATTTTCATGCTTAAAATACCACATCGTCTTTTCATGTGCTTACCAGAGTCCACCATGTCTTACTAAATCTGATTCCGGTAGGCAGAGGTACAGAACCTCTCTTTAAAAAGCTGCTTACCACAGGCTGAAGTTTGCTCTGTTATTCTCTCAAAAGAACGTTGTCAACTCCATGAGAGCAGGGAAGTTATTTGGACCACTTTGTCCCTAAAATCTAGAATATACCTGAAATAATCATTCATCAACTAGTTATTCCAGGAACTATGGAAATAATGAATGTTAGAGAAAAGGCCTCTATTCTAGTAGACTTGCCATTGTTTTAGAGAAGCGAGAAAGTAAGCCAGATAAGTGAATGTCAGGTGGTAGAAAACATGGGAGACCTTGTATACCTTGGTCAGTTCCCAGGAGGGCCATTCTGGGCATGTCCTTCACAGTGAGTACGGCTGGCATGCTTGCACTGAGCTTCCTGCCAAGTCTCCGGTTAGTAGAGCTGGATTTCTGCATGTTATCTGGCTAGAAAAGTGTGGTGGCCCGAGATATATCCAGTCATTCTCTATTTTCTCTCCATCTCTGTCATCTAAATCCTGCTGCTTACTGCTACTCCTCTTCCTAGTTCACAGCATAAGAAGTGGCCATTCATTCCTAATCGGCTCATTTACTTCTGAGGCCTGTCCATTAGAAGTGGGGTACACTTCTTAATGGCTCAGCTGTCTTATTTAGCTCAAGAAGGCACTTAATTTAAGAAATACTCTCGTAACTCACTCTTCTCAAGAAGGACAATCATGACAACATTCTTTTTTTTTTTTATAATATATTTTTATTGATTTTTTTACAGAGAGGAAGGGAGAGGGATAGAGTCTTAGAAACATCAATGAGAGAGAAACATCGATCAGCTGCCTCCTGCACACCTCCTACTGGGGATGTGCCCGAAACCAAGGTATATATGCCCCTGACCGAAATTAAACCTGGGACCTTGCTGTCCACAGGCCGACGCTCTATCCACTGAGCCAAACCAGTTAGGGTGACAACATTCTTTAGAAAATGTTTTAGTGACTAAAAAGGTGATGTCTCTTTGCTCACAAATACTTGTGTCTTTCACACTTGTAGGAGGAACACTTGGCAGCATGTGTGTGTCTCCAGTGAAAGTGTTATTAGGGTTTGCAGAGTTAGTCAAATGAGGGATTTGTTTTTTCTTTTGTAATTTCAGACCACTTTCACTATTGATGTTCACACTGCATTAATATGCTCTTTTACAGGGTTGATTTTTCATTTGTGAGTATTAATAGCTTTTCCATTTTTTTATTCAGATGACATGAAAATGGAGACTGACATTAAGAGAAACAAAAAGAGTCTTCTAGACCAGCATGGACAGTACCCCATATGGATGAACCAGAGGCAAAGAAAAAGGCTGAAGGCAAAGCGAGAAAAAAGAAAGGGGAAAAGCAAAGCAAAAGCAGCGAAGGCGGCTAAGGGTTTGGCCTGGTAGACTTTTAAAAACTTGAAAAGTGTCACATGGGACAGATCTTTGATTAGAATATATTCACCTATTTCAGCTTCTGTCAAGTGAAAACCATTTTTTAACTGGGCCTTTTTCTTCAATTCAAACCCAACCTAACACTTCAAATTTGTTTTAGGAATTTTAATAAAATATTTCCTTTGATGAATGGAAGCTGTACTTATATTTTAATTGGACGCTATCTGATATACAGGGATTAGATTTCAGACATCAAAACTCTATCAAATATTAATGTGGTTGTGGTTTTTGGTATTAGTAAACATAAGTGATACTATACTAACTCAGATCAAAGAAGACTAATTATATAATGTTATTTTGAAATGTAATGTCAGTGGATCTTACCAGCAGTACTTGTTTTGAGTTTGTATACTTCATAAAGAAAAGTATTTTGTTTAGATCATAAATATCTTTTTCTTTCATGTATCCTTAAGGTATTCTGGAAGTGAAGAAGTCCAGATTCTCCTTTTAAATTTTTAGATAGACTATTACCATGTACTAGTTAGTATGATCCATCTTTTAAGGAGATTAGAATATCATGGGAACTAGCTTAATGTTTATCAGTTTTTATATTATGTAGCCTAATATAATGCAATATTTCCAAGAGTATATTTCTCAGAATCTATTTTTCTAGATGTGTGGTGAAAAAATACATTTTGTAGTCACATCAGTTTGGGAAGTGCTACATGCTTGAAGATATACAGAGAGTATTTGCTCGATATTATTTTATAGAGATCTAGCAATAAAGAAACTTGTTTAGCTTTGACTAGTTGAAACTAGTATTCAGAAGAATAGAATATACTGTTGGAAATGTTTGTAAAATGAAATGATTTTTGTTGGCTCTGTCTTGCTACAGTTTACTAATTTCATTCTTATTTAAGTTTACTCTTATTTTTTATTTTTATTTTTGTTAATTCTCACCCCAGAATATTTTTTCTATTGATTTTTAGAGAGAGTAGAAGGGAGGGAGGGAGAGAGAGAAACATTGATGTGAGAGACACATCCATTGGTTGCCTCCCACACGGGGACTGAACCTGCAACCTAGGTACATATCCTTAACTGGAATCGAACCCATAACCCTTTGGTACACAGGCCCATGCTCTAAACACTGACCAACACTGGCCAGGGCTAAGTTTACTTTTAGTTATGCCATTTAAACATTTAAACTTAGCATTCCCCCAACCTGGCCAGTCAGGGTGCATGTGGGAGGCAACCAGTCAATGTGTTTCTCATTATCGATGTTTCTCTCTCTCTCCCGCCCTCTACCTCCTCTACACACTCTTTGAAAAGCAATAGAAAAAATATCCTCGGGTGAAGTTTAACAAAAGAAAAATAAAATAAACTTAGCATTCCCTCTGAAATTTCACTGTAAGTATATTAACCATCACCATATATTCACTGGAACAACAAATATTTGAGTGCCTACTGTGTGCCAGGATCTTTTCCAGGTGCTAGGGGCACAAGGAACAATACAAGGTATCTGCCTTTATGGATGTCTACTCAGAAGAGGCTGTTAACATCAGCAGAAAACTAAATTAAAAGTGAGGTCTATTAGAATAAAGTCACTTAGTCATCAGGACACAAATTTTGTGCCAGGCAAACTGCTAGGCTGGGATATAATATAGAGATAAATAGGATATGACCCAAATCTTTTAGGAGTTTTGATCAAAAACCTATAAAACTGAATGCCAGTAAAATTTTTAAAATTATTTTATATAATGGACTTTTCTCAATTTACTTTGTGTTAATTCACCAAAAAGTTAGTGGATAATTTTTAAATACTTAAAATAAGTTTTCTCAAAGAATCTAATAGAAGATGTGAGCCTTAGCCAGTTTGACTCAGTAGATAGAACATCGGCCTGTGGACTGAAGGGTCCCAGGTTCAATTCCAGTCAAGGGCACATGCTCAGGTTGTGGGCTTGATCCCCAGTAGGGGGCATGCAGGAGGCAGCCAATCATTCTCTCTCATCGATGTTTTCCTCTCTCTGAAATCAATAAAAATATATTTAGAGAAAAAAAAGATGAGTTGGAAAATAAATGTCATTCATGGCCTTTTTTGCCTTGTGGTATAGTTATGAACAACAAACAGAATTTGTGAAGAAAAGGTAAATAAGTGTTTATGAAATAAAAAGTTGCTAACATTATCCTAAATGTACTAGCTAAATTATTTACCTTTTTTCTATTGGGAATTGTCTGTATCAGTGATGTTAACCATTTAGTGCTTATTTATATTTTGGCAACATTGTCAGGTATTGTTTTACTGGATTTTGCTCAAGAGTCCAGTGCCCAAGATACATTTTCTGTTGGTGATAACCTCTAATTGACTCCAGTGGTAGTTGCTTTGAGCATTCATTCAGGGCTTTATAATGATGTAGGTATGATCACTTAATTTTGTCTAGTCCTAAAGTTTGTCCAGTCAGGATTTAACATTAAGTTAACAAAATCACAAATCAAACACCATTGTCAATAACTTATTTGAGAAACATGTCCTCAAGCGTCCTATAACTTCTGAAAAGGCTAATAAAAAGAAATTGTCTTGCACTAGGTTGAGCCTGGGGTGCTAAGGCTCTGAGTTGGTGGACTGCACTGCCAGCAAGATTTACCCCCTCCAAATTTTGGCAGGAAATTTAAACTGGCATTCAAAAATGAGTATAGGGTATGATCATGCTTTTGTTGCTTTATATTTAAAGATTATAATTAAGAAGTATAACCCAGCCAGGTGGCTCAGATGTTTGGTGCATTGTTTTGCACACCAAAAATGTTGCAGGTTGGATTCCGAGTCAGGACACATACATAGGTTGTGGGTTCTATCCCTGGTCAAGGTACATACAGGAGGCAACCAAGTGATGTTTTTCTCTTGCATGGATGTTTCTCCCTTCCTCTCTCTCTAAAAAAAAAAAGTCAATGAAAACATACCCTCAGGTGAGGATTAAAAAAAAAATTAAAAAGGAGTATAGCAACGTCCTTAAATCTTTTAAATGAGTAAAATATTTTTTCGAAAATTTGTCATCTTTTTGTTTGAATCATGTTTTCCAGGGAATTCCTGTAAAACCACCAGATGGAGCTCAAGCTAAGCACCACATCGTTTTTGGAATTAGGATGAGGACTCAAATCACATTCTGAATTGAATGTATTTTTGTTTTTTTAAACTAAATTTAAAGTAAGGATAGTTAAAATTGCTTTCATTTATTGGTTGCTTCATATATCAGGACTTAGTCTAAATTATTTAATCCTAAACTCGTCAATCACAGTATTAACTTATCCTCCCAGCAATCTATGAATTGGGTATTCATGGGAAAACTGAGGCACACAGGCCCTCTGGCTAGAATGGGGAGAACTGGGATTCAAGTTCAGGCCCCAGAGCCTACAATCTTACAGTGCTATTCTGCCTCGAAAAGATGTACAAACTTGCTAGGAAAGAAAAGTAGTTTTAGGATAGAGTACTTGTTTTTGGTCCAAACCATGATGCAAGCTTGGGATCAGATAAAAAGCAGGTTTTAGCAGAGAAATGGTTTATAGAACCCTTCTCAGATCTCTGGGCCTATCCCAGACTGGAGTTCCCTTGGTAGCAGTCCCTTAGCATGGGCTGACCCAGTCTCAAAGGTGAAGCCCAAGGTCTGTGGCAATGCAAGCTACTAAACATAGGAAATGCAAACTACAGTTGAAACTCTTAAGGTAGAGTCAAGTAGTGGTTTTGACCACTTCTTTTTATTTCTAATGTCACTGAATGTAGATATATTTTTTTCCCCACTAGTTCACATGTTGTCTAGCATAAGTATGTAGCAAATATATTTATTGATTAGAAAATTTGTATATGTTCAGTATTTAAGATAGGATTTTTAGGACTTGGGGAAATAACTGGCTGATTTGATTTGAATATCTGAAATGGACTGTATAATGATGGTGAAGGGCAGTGGTGTGTGGTTTAGACTAGTGAAATGCTAGCCACACAATAAGGTAAATGGGAGAAATCTAAAGAGACATAAAAGAATTGCCAAATTTATAAATACTGCTATTGATATGAAGATGTTGGGGCTGTTGACTAGCTAAGTGACTTCTGATGCCACTTGGCAGAGTGATTCAAATTCATGGTAGGTACAAAATAGAATTCTTTTCCCCTGTATTTGCCAGCATATACAAATACCATTGCAGCCCTGGCTGGGTGGTTCAGTTGATTGGTGTGTTGTCCTGCACACCAAAAGACTGCGGGGTCAATCCCTGTACAGACTAGTACTGGAGGCAACCAGTTGATGTCTCTCTCTCATCCCTCCTTCCTCCCTCCCTCCTCTCTCCTTTCTTTCTCTCTAAATGAGATCAATAAAAACATTCTTGGGAATTAAAAGTATATATCAAGCACATACAAATTTTACAAGGAATTGTTGGCGGTGAGTGGGGAGCTGTTTAGTACTCATGTCAGGTCTGAGGCCACTCTGCTGTTTGCAGAGTCCTATCATAGCAGGAAAGCCTGACCAGATGTTTGCCTGCCTACAAAACCCCTAATTTTTGCAAAGTTGAATGCTAAGGGTCTTCTGCACCTATTTTAGAGCAGGAGAAAAATATGATGTCAAATAAGACTCATTTGGTAGAAGAATGGTAATAACCAACATTTAGAGAATGCATACTGTGTTAAACGCTTTACCTATGTTATATCATGTAACCCTTAAAACAGTGCTGTGGAATCAACACTCTTATCCCTATTTTCAGATGAGGATACAGTTGTGAAGAGGTACATAAACTTGCCCAAATTCATGCCACTGTTAAATAGTGAGCATGGCTGTTCCAGAGTGTAGAATGAATGAATGCCTCTAATGGGAAGAACTTTCTAACCTGGATGCTGGGAGGTGGAACAGGTAGCCTCAGAAGGACTAGCCTGTAAGTTAAGGCTGGTCAGCCAATCAGCACTCGGTTGGAATGTAGTGGAATGGATTCAAACACTGTCCAGTAGCCACCTCCCCTCCCCTTCCTTATCTATAGCAGGGGATACAGTCTAAGAACCTCAGTGGATGCCTGAAACTGCAGACAGTAGTGAACCCTATATATACTATGTTTTTTCTGATACATACCGATGGTAAAGGTAACTTATAAATTATGCACAGTAAGATATTAACAACAAATAATAAAATAGAACAATTATAATAATAGAAGCTTAGTGCATGAAAATTCATGCACTGGAGGAGGGGGGTTCCTCAGCCCAGCCTGCCCCCTCCCACAGTCCAGGAGTTCTCAGGGGCAGGAGGTGACCTGGCAATCAGAGGAAGGTGACACTGCATCACACCTCTGCTGCTGCCACTGCTGGGAGTGCAAGCCTGAGCTGGCCCTGGTTACCTGAGCTTTGGGTGGCCCTGGGCGGCTTTGCAGCCAACATCCAAGGCTTGCTTGTGTCTTGGGCCAGCCCTGGGTGGCTAGGGGGCTGAGTGGACTGGGGACTCCAGAGGCAGGTGCACAGAGCAACCGGGTCTGTTTTCCAGCCTTGCATATCTGCCACCATGATGGGCTGAGGGGACTGGGTGCCACCATCTTGTGGCTGTGGGCACTGCCATCTTTGAGGGCATGGCAGTCTATTAGCATATTCCCTTCTTTTTGGCTGTGGGTGCTGCCATCTTTGAGAGCATGGCAGTCAATTAGCATAGTCCCTTCTTATTGGCTGTGGGTGCTGCCATCTTTGAGGGCATGGCAATCAATTAGCATATTCCCTCATTGGCTGTGGTTGCTGCCATCTTTGAGGGAGTGGCATCAATTAGCATATTCTCTCCTTATTGGCTGTGTGTGCCACCATCTTTGTGACGGTGTGAGGGTCAATTAGCATATTCCCTCTTTACTAGATAGGATAGTCCACTTACAGACAGGCCTTTTTCAAGAAATATATAGCCAGCCCTCCTTATCCCTGGGTTTCACATCTGTGCATTCAAACAACCACGGATCAAAAACAGTATTTTTGATCTGCAGTTGGAAATCCAAGGATTCAGAGAGCCAAGTGTATGCATTGCTCTACACCATTTTATACAAAGGACTTGAGCATCCGCAGATTTGGGTGGGGAGTCCTGGAACCATCCCCTTCGGATACCAAAGGACAAACTAAGTTTTTGGAGAGTCAAACTTTATACATGGTTTTTGGACTGCATGGGGGGGTGGGGGGGGCGGAGGTCAATACCCTTAACCTCTGCATTGTTCAAGGATCACATGTATACTGTAGTAAAAGTTATGTGAATGTGGTCTCTCAAAGTATCTCACTGCCCTGTGTATAGTATGGATGCACAGGACAAAGGGAGACTCACATCTCAGGCAGGATGGAGCCAGGCAGCTCGGGTTTCATCACATGACTCAGAATGGTGTGAATTATTTATTTCTGGAATTTTACATTTAATATTTTCAAACTGCAGTTGACCTCAGGTAACTGAAACTGCAGAAAATGGAACCTCAGAGAAGGAAGGACTACTGTATGTGGAATTAGGGTTGAAAGCTGCTAAAGCCCTTTCCAGTCAAATGCCTTGCAGGAAGCTGTCATGTCTAAATGCACTGTGCTTGCTTTGCTCTGTGTAGTCTTTAAATGCTACATGGTTGCAACTTAAGTATCTCAATCTGAAGTCTTAAATGTGTTAATGTTAAGTCTTGTATTCGTTCCATTTTAAAGTATGAAAAATATTATAAACATCTGCCTTAAACAATGAATTGGGAAAAGTCCCCTGCATTTTAATTTAAAGAATGGCATAGTTTTATAATATGCAGAATATTTAATTTCCTAAAGCGATGACTTATCTTGTCATTATGCTATCTTATGAAACACTTTCTCACTCTCACATTGTGTCTTTATAGTTTTCAATATCAGCAAAACCTTTAAATAGTCTTGGTTGGGTAACTGCTAGTACATATGGTATTTCTGATCCATGTAATAAAGTACATTTGTCATGTATCTTGTGATCTGCATACCTTTCAGCTGTTACTTCATAAATCTGTTTCATCGGAGAACCGCTTTGTACAGCAATAGTTGAAGCTGCTTTTAATAAACTAATATTTTGTGTCTCATATGTAATCAACAGGGAGTATTATAGACTTGTGCCTCTGTGGATAAACATTCCACTAAACTTCTTTTCTCTTGACAATAATGGGAAAAAATAGCTTGGGAAAAGCACAGATGTTCGAGGACATATGTTGTTTGCTCCTAAAAGTCAGCTGAATATCTTTTGTATTGCTCCAGGATTTTTTTTTCTTTTTTTAAAAAAAATGCTTTAGAGAAGAAACAGTTTGAGATATGTGGTGGGGAGAAGACAGTTACAAATTTCAGTGAGAGACCAACATTGGGTGCTATTTGTCAAAATTCTAAAATGCCTCACCTTGCTCACATAAAGAGGTGATATTCTTGAGCAGAGCTGTAGGCACTTGGCCAAAGATTGGTCATTCCCGAAGGCTTCCCTACTCAGACATAAGCAAGCATTGTGCTCTTGTGTTAGTTTGTGTTCTGTCCCAAACTGCAAATTAAGTGTCTTCAAAAAAGCACAGGTATTTAATAATTCAGGTAATCCCTTGAGTAATTGGATAGGGGGCTATTTTTTTCCAGCTGTAGAAATGTGCTCAATGAGTCAGCTCTCCACAGACTAGGCAATTGGTTATTGATAACTATTTAGGAAAATATTCTTGGAAAATGCTTAAGGAAAGGAAGCTATATGCCTTAGGCGACGTTGGTATGGACGACCTTTCTAAGCCTATGAATCGTTCAGAAGAGTTGCTATAAAGAGAATGGGAACCAGCTGTTCCAAATCTCCACTGAGGAAATGGGCTTTAACTGTAGCAGAAGGGATTTGGGTTAAATGTAAAGAAGAACTTCCTGAATGTGAGTGCTATTTAAAGCCAGGTATGGGTTGAAAAGAGGCTGTAGAATTATCTCTGGAGGAGAGAGAGTGCTAGAGAAAGAAATGGAAAGGGGTGGAGAGTGGGAGATCCCCACGTAATTAAGATGGTTAAAATTTAATTCCGCCTGATGGTTATAAATCCTCTATTCTGTTCTCTCACACTCACATCTCAGGTTACAAAGTTTAAAAGGTCAGACCTGAAGAGTATACTTTCGTTGTTAGAACTAAAGTGCCAGAGGACCCCATAGGTCTAGAGGTCTTTTTGGTGTCATTCTTAATTGAAAGGAAATGCTAAGGTGTGACCAATGGATGAGGAAATTGACCCATGGTTAATTTTCCACCCTTGTCATTAAAGACTTGTGTACACACCCAGCTCACAGTGCCAGGGAGGAATTTGACATTGAGCAATTTCTGGATAGGCAAAGGGTAGGCTGAGGCCACTAGGACTTGGGGATGGGTTGAAGGGAATGGGGAACCAGGATGGCCATGTTACTGCTGGGCATGTGCCAGCTGAGTATTTTGACCAGGAAATCTCCAGCAATACCAAAGGGTTGCAGGTCAAACTTGGGAGCTTGGAATTCCAGAGAGCAGAGACTGAGGGGGAAATTGACACACTTTTCTCCCTTCCTGGCTGTCACCACCCTGCCCTGGTCCCCATTTGGTACACTCTTGTGAATCTCCCTTTTCTTTGCATCCCTTTACTTTTAGTCTTTCTCCTTCAGTCTGTTTCTCTTTTGTACTTCTTTAAAACATTTTTTAAAATAAAAATTTAAGCCCTGGTCAGGTGGCTCAGTTGGTTGGAGTGTCATCCAGCACACCAAAAGATGGTGGGTTCGATTCCAGTGGGGGTGAGCACAGCAGGCAATTTCTCTCCCTCCCTCCCTCCCTAAAATCAGTAAAAACATATCTCCAGGTAAAGATTAAAAATAATAAAATAAAAAATATGCTTTACGACAGGGCAGGCCAACTGTTTTTGTAAACAATGTTTTATTGGCACATAGTCATGCCCACTTGTTAATGTGCTGCTTTTGTGCTACAAAGGCAGAGAAGAGTGGTGGTGACAGACACCCTTCTCTGACCTGCAGAGTCTAAAATACCTACTGTCTGGCCTTTTCAGGAAAAGGTAGCTGCCTCCTACTTTATTAAATGAATGCTTCTGTTCTTTATTTGGGAATTCAGGTGAGTTGGATCTGTTTTATGTCTCCCATCCTTAATTAGTGAAATTAGGTTGCATTTTATATTTGCAAATACCTCCCTAAATTTCTTACTTGAAGGCAGTTGTATACAAACTCATCCTAAGTATCAAAGCAAGGTGGGTGACACCAGAGGGTTGTCATGTTGTAATGTGTGTTTATTTTTTAAATATATATTTGTATGGATTTTAGTGGGAAAGGAAGGAAGAGGGAAAGAGACAGAGAAAAACATTGATTGTGTGAGAGAAACATGGATCAGTTGCCTCCTGCATGCACCCCAAACAGGATTAAACCGAAATCTGGGCATGTGCCCTGACTGGGAATTGAACAAGTAACCTTTCAGTGCATGGAACAATGTGTGTGTGTGTGTGTGTTTTGATATGTTCCCCATCTTCCACCTCTACCTGGTCTTCTTTTAGTCTTTGGACAAATTAAATAACTAAACCATCCATTGTCAAGCTTTTCAAAAAGTCTCATAGCTAACTTTTCCTTTAAGTCTATGAACCATTTTTGGAAATGTCAGATGCCGAAGAAAGAACTCTGCTTTAATTTAATATGGCACCTAGAATACTGGCACATATGAAAGCATTCCGATTTAGTTGCATTTGCTGGGTGGTCTAGCTGAAAATGTTTTCCCCAAATACACTTACAGGTTGGTTTCATTAACATGAAATTAATACAGACTGAAAATAGTCCCAGGGTTTAAGGCCGAAACATGTTCTACAGAGCACCTGTTTTAATCCTGTGTTTTTCACAGATGAGGAAACTGGGGCCCCGATTTTTGCAACATATCAGAAGTTCACAGCAGGCCGGGAGCCCAGGTCTCTGCTCTCAGACCAGTCTTTTCCTAAAACATAACGCAGCGACAACTAGTCACACAAACGCTAACATTCTGCCTCATGTCAAGATTCATTCCATTCCTTTCTATAAAAAGAGGGACTGCTAGCCCGGCTGTCATGGTTCAGTGGTTGAGCATTGACCTATGAACCAGGAGTCATGGTTCAATTCCCGGTCAGGGCACATGCCTGGGTTGTGGGGCGTGCAGGAGGCAGCCGATCAATGATTCTCTCTCATCATTGATGTTTCTGTCTCTCTCCCTTTCTCTTCCTCTCTGAAATTAATAAAAATATATTTAAAAAATAAATAAAAGAGGGGCTGCTAAATGAAACTATGGTGTGTGATCAGGGGTCTTTTTTGCAGGTCTATTTCTGTTGTGGTTAATAGCTAAACCTTTTTCATTGGTAACTGTGTTTCTTTGCCTCAGAGGTAGTAAAACACCTTTTCATTAAAACAAAACAGCAACCCTAACCAGTTTTGCTCGGTGGATAGAGCGTTGGCCTGTGGACTGAAGGGTCCCAGGTTCAATTCTGGACAAGGGCATATACCTTGGTTGCGGGCACATCCCCAGTAGGGGGTGCGCAGGAGGCAGCTGATCGATGTTGTAACTCTCTATCTCCTTTCCTCTCTGCAAAAAATCAATAAAATATATTAAAAAACAAAACAACAAACTCCCTTCCCCTGGACTTTCTTTTTGTCTTTAATTCAGCCATTTATTTTTATTTTTGTAACTTTCCTTATTTTTTTTCATATAAGTAACACATGTATTTAGTAGAAAATTACGAAGTCTAAGAAAGTTGAAATGAAATGCAATCATTCATAATCCAACCACCCAGAGAATATCTATATGTATGTATATATAGTTTTGTAATTGTCTTAACACTGTATAATTTTATGTGTTTTTTCTTAGCTTTATATCATGAAAAGTTTTCCCATGCCTCTGAAATTCTTTAAAAGTGTTTGATAAGTTCCCTCTTATTCTGTCTTGTGGGCAAACTATAAATTTTCTTATTTGCCTATTTTTGGACATTTAAACTTTTTCCAAAATACTTTTTGCTACTAAAATACTTTCCTGTAATATTAATGACCTTACATGTAGATCCTTATCTGGTGATATTCTTATAGACCAATTCTAGAAGAGTATGAACCATTTTTTTAAAAAGACTCCTGATCCATATTGCCAAACCACTTTCCCAAAAGGCTGAAACAATGAATCCTTCCAGGATTGTGTGACTGCCTGACTGGGGCACACTTGAAGGGCTGTAAATTAAGCCTTTTAAAACATTCCTTTCAATATGTCACTCTCCAGCTAGGAGACTTCCCATGGCTGCGAGATCAAATCTAAGCTTCTTAGTGTACAGTCTTCCTTTCCTTCACTTCTCATTGATTTCTCAGCACAGTAATCTGGCATCTGCCCCCATCTGTCTGCCTGGAGGCATCAAGGAAACAGCCCTGGATGGACTAAGTGTCAGAAAACTAGGGTTCAAATCCCAGCCCTGCTACTTAGTAGTATGCGATCTTGGGCAAGTAACTTAATTTCTTTGAGCTCGTTTCCAAAGCTTTAACATGGAAATAATAAAACAGACCTTGATTTGTGGGGCTCCTGTGAGATAATATATGTAAGAATAGTTTTTAATCTGAAACACTGTGTAAACATTAGGGGGTGTATTGTTATTGCAACTACTCTTGAGGGTAGTGTAGTAGTTATTAGTGCCGTCCACCAAGTATTTCTGATTCCTTTTAGGCTGACAGTAGAATTTCACTCCCCTCTCCTCTTCATTTGGATGTGGCCACGTGACTGACTCGGCCAATGCAATATGAGGTGATGTACACTTACATACAAAATCTTCTCAGAGCTAGGCCTTAGCCAGTCATTCTCCATCCTCTCTGCCATGGTGAAGCCGTGAGCCAGGGTCCTGGAGAAAGAACATCAATGTGGAGAATGACCAACCAGGGATGGGCACATATTTTAAGCAAGAGCTAGACTTTGCTTTGGGAAAGCTCCCAGGTTTAGAGTTGTTCGTGATTACACTCTAGCCTAATAGTGCCAGCCTAGTCTCAGTCCTTTCTCCAAAGCATTCAATACTGTGACATTCCTGAAACACTCTTTTCCTTTAACTTGGTGTCCTTAACACTTTTGGCATTTTTCTCCATCTCTGACAACTTCCCGTTGCATTCTTGTCCACTGAAATATGGATATAAGATGAGCTCCTAAGGCTATTATCTCCTTTTGGTATATGCTTACCTTTCTCAACTTTGTTGACTCTCATGACTTTAAATATTATGTCTCTTTTGACTCTAGTGTTTGAAAAAGGTTTCCAGTTTGGCGATCATTAGTGTTTACCTTTGTTTTGTTTTTTGCCTTGAGGGACTATAGACTGGAACCAGATGGCTCTTCCACTTACCTCCTGGTGAGAGGCTTTACCTCTCTGTACCTCCCTCTCTGCATCTACAAGAGATGGTGGTAGTTGTTACCTCTGATGTGGTCCTGAGGATTAGATAAGAAAGCATTAATGAGACACCTTCACTGCCCACCTAGCACACAGTAGCTCACTGCAAATGGTGCTGGTCATTTTGTTGTTACACTTCCTCTTATCTCTCTCCTTCTCTCACATGTTCTACTTTCCGCTTCTGGTAAGATGTGTTTAGCAGTAGAAGCCCCATAATAGGTATTTTGTTGTAGGTTAACAGGCGTTGAGACCTGCTATCAGGAGTGAAAACTTGGTGCCCTTGCCCTACAGATGCTTTGTCCAGTATTTGCTTTGTTTCTGATGAAAGTAATGCTGCCTTTAGGAGGACCAGGACTTCTGAGTTCTCACAGTAATCCCTCCTCCCTGCTGTTTCATACCCACTACCCAGGGAGGAGATCTGCCCAAGGCAAACCTGCTCTACAGCTTTACTGATCTCTCCCAATGGACTCAGGTCTGTCACTGCCAGGGCATCTGGGCTTCCACCAGCTGTTCCCTTAAGAATATTAAGAATCTCTCTTTTTTTGGTATTTGTTTATTAGGGTAAAATACACATAAAATAAAATTTACCATTTTTACCATTGTTAATGGTACAATTCAGTGGCATTAAGAGCATTCACAATGTTGTGCAACTACTACCACTACATTTCCAATTTTTTCACCATCTCAAACAGAAACTGTGCACTCATTAAACAATAACTCCCCATTCCCAGCTTGCCCAGCCTCAGGTAACCTTTATTCTACTTTCTGTCTCTATGAATTTGTCTATTCTAAGTATACCTCTTAAGGGTGGAATCATACAATATTTGCCCTTTTGTGTCTGGCCTCTTTTACTGAACATGTCTTCCAGGTTCATCCATGTTGTAGCAGGTGTCAGAACACCATTTATTTTTGTTGTTCTTGTTGTCAATCCTCACCAGAGGATATATTTTTCCATTGATTTATTTCATTGTTTAACTAGAGGCCCAGTGCACAAAAATTTATGCACTTGGGGATGTCCCTCAGTACGGCCTGTGCCCTCTAGCAATCTGGGACCACTTGGGAGATGTCCACCTGCTGGCTTAGGCCTGCTCCCCAGGCAATCGCGCCTAAGCTGGCAGCCAGACATCCCTTTGACAGCCCTCGGGTCCTCGGGGGATGTCCACTTGCCAGTAGGGAGCAGGCCTAAGCTGCAGTCTGACATCCTTAGCTCTGCTGAGGAGGTAGGAGAGGCTCCTACCACCACTGCTATCCTGGCAGCCACAAGGGGAGCACACTGGCCATCAGGGGGCTGCTCTTGCATTGAACGTCTGCTCTCTGGTGGTCAATGTGTGTCATAGTGACCAGTCATTCCCAGTCATTCTGCTGTTAGGGTAAATTTGCATATTGCCCTTCTGTTATATAGGATAGAGGCCTGGTGCATGGGTGGGGGCTGGCTGGTTTGCCCTGAAGGGTGTCTCAGATCAGGGTGGGGTTCCTGCTGGGATACTTGGCCAGCCTGGGTGAGGGGCTAATGGCTGTTTGCAGGCTGGCCACATCCCCTTCAAGGAGTGGGGTCCTGCTGGGGTACCTGGCCAGCCTGGGTGAGAGGCTGATGGCTGTTTGCAGGCTGGCCACAGCCCTTTCAAGGTGGGTGTCCCCCCCTGGGGTGCCTGGTCATCCCAGGTGAGGGGCTGAGGGCCATTTTCAGGTTGGTCACATCCCCTTCAGGGAAAGGGGTCCTACTGGGGTACCTGACCAGCCTGGGTGAGGAGATGATGGCTGTTTGCCGACTGGCCACATCCCCTTCAAGGAGTGGGTCCTGCTGGGGTACCTGGCCATCCCAGGTGAGGGGCTGAGGGCTGTTTGCAGGCTGGCACATCCCCTTCAAGGAGTGGGTCCCTGCTGGGGTACCTGGCCAGCCTGGGTGAGGGGCTGATGGCTGTTTGCAGCGAGGCTGGCTGGAATTTATTTAACGTCTAAAGTTGAAACTTTGTTGCTTTAACCGGAGCCCAGGTTGGGTTGCCCCTGACAACCCAGGCTCCCAATGCTTCCTTGAGCCCAAGGTGGGAAGCAGGTAACTGAGGTTTGTTTATCTTCTATAATTGAAACTTTGTTGCCGTGAACAGAGGCCACAGCCAGCCTAGGTAGAGAGGAACCTTAGCTTCCTCCATCGCCGGGGCAAGCCTCCTGCTTATTCCTGCTCCATGGCTGCCGGCCACCATCTTGGCTGGGTTAATTTGCATATAGTCACTCTGATTGGCTGATGGGTGTGGCTTGGCTGGTGGGCGTGGCTTAGGTGTAAGGGAGTGAGGGTCAATTTGCATATTACTCTTTTTTATTAGATTAGAAAATGTATTTTTATCGATTTCAGAGAGGAACAGAGAGGTAAGAGGTAGAAACATCAATGATGAAAGAGAACCATTGACCTGTTCCTCCTGCATGCCCCACATTGGGGATCAAGCCTGCAACCGGGTATGTGCCCTGACCCAGAATCAAACCATGACCTCCTGGTTCATAGGTTAATGCTTAACTACTGAGCCATGATGGCTAGGCTTCCATTGATTTTTAGACAGAATGGAAGAGAGAGACACATCAATTGGTTGCCTCCCGCATGAGCCCCGACCAAGATTGGGGGTCAAGCTTGCAACTGAGGTATGTGACCTTGACTGGAATCAAACCTGAAACCCTTCAGTCCTAAGAACAATTCTCCAACAATTGAGCAAAACCAGCTAGGGCAGAATGTCATTTATTTTGATGGCTGAATAATATTGTGCTGTGCAGATAGATCTCATTGTGTTTATTGATGGACCATTTGGGTTGTTCTGCTGAGAATATCTTAAGGCCCATGATGCTGGCTCATCCAAGTTCTCCATTCTCAGACAACCTTCCCTTCTTGAAACTCCTTTGTCTGTCTCAAACTCACATACCGAGTGAAGAAAATATTGGGGAAGGTGGGGGGGGGGCAGGGGGAGGGAGGTGAGGAAGGAGCAGAGGAAGAGTTCATTCATAGACTATATAAATGATAGTGATAGACATATTCTTTTTGCAAAAAGTATGATTTCAAAAAATACTCTTATACAATTATAATCATCATGTAGGTTTTGCATTTTTTGGAAGTTGTTTTCTTATGTTTTTTCAATACTTTTTGATTGCTACAAATAGTTATTTTTCATTTGGAAAGTTAGTGATAGGAGATACACAGAGCCCCTCAATGCTGTGCTTATGCTAGCTTATGGCATCTATTATTTTTTTTGGTGATTTAACTTCTGAATTTGGGGGGCTGTATAGCTCATATATTTGGCCCTGTGTTTTAAGTTTCGCCAGGGAGACCATTCCATGCTTTGGTATCCAGATAAAAAACATACATTTCTTGAAGGATTTGATGCATATTTGGCACTCCTTTAAACGTTTCCTTTTACTTTCAGTTTCTTTCAGCAATATCCAACACAATATCACAGATAGGCTTGCTATAGTTTACCATTTAACAAATTGGTTAGTCTATTGATTCCAGCTTTCCAAAGTGCCTGCTTTTTTCTTTTTCTTTTTTTCTGGACACTACAATATTTGAAATATTCATCTTCCCTATGACCACAGGCATTCTAATTAGGATACATTCACTACTGACCATGAGTTATAGTACAAATGATTAATTTCTATTAGCCCTGCAGATAGAAAGAAACATCAGGGGCAGAAGATAAAGTTTTTTCTTGCCAAATCTTAACTTTTGCTGTGGGCCTGTGCTAGTTTGCACCGCTGATTTATGTAAATTATTTTAGTATTTATTATACTACTAGAGGCCCCGTGCATGAAATTCATGCACTCGTGGGGGGTCTCTCACCCCGACCTGGGCCCTCTCGCAGTCTGGGAGCCGTTGGAGGATGTCTGACATCCTTAGCGTTGCTGCAGAGGTGGGAGAGGCTCCCACTACTGCTGTTGCACTCACCAGCCATGAGCCCAGCTCAGGGGCAGCACTCCCCCTATGGGAGTGCACTGACCACCAGGGGGCATTGAGCATCTGCCCCCTAGTGGTCAGTGTGCGTCATAGCAACTGGTTGTTCCACCATTTGGTTGATTTGCATATTAGGCTTTTATTATATAGGATCTTGACTCCCTAAGTTTTACCAAGGACAAATGTGATCTTCATATTATATTGTATTTTACTTCACAGGTTTGTTAATAACCTCAGTAGTTATTTATAATATTTGCAATTCTGTTTGCAATAAAATGCTTGAGTTAGGAATGGCTGGACTCCAGGAACTGATAATGTTATTCTTCAAGTGAGTGATAAAACTTGTGACAATATCACAGCACTTGGAGAGCCTTGGATGCATCCTAACTACCCAAGTGGGGAAACTCTTAGTTCCTTACAGAGTTAAATTAAGGTCAGACCTGGTTTCCGACACGAAGTTCAGATGTATTGGCAGATCCCCATGCCTGCATTTATTATACTGTAATTTGGAGCTTAAAGAGTTATATCCAGTCCATCCCCAACATCTGGATAGTGTTTATAACTATCACATTTGATCCTAATGTAATTTTGTTGGGGAATTCACTAGAATTCCTCTGTTGGCTACATTACAACTGAACATGAGATCCGCTAAAATATTACCCCAAACTAGGGAATATCCACAGAGAATACAAAAATAGATAGATTTCGTCCCCCCACCCGCCCTCTTGCCACTAACACATCATGTTCGTCTATCTGGGCTTCCTTGTTTCCATTGATAAAAATGGGAACGACGCGTTCGTAGCGGCAAGCACTTGTCAGGGGTTTGGAACCCTGAGATGCAGAGCAGGCACAGACATCTTTCAGGGCTGGTTAGTGCGCACGTGCAGCCACAGCGGCGGTGTCACAGACTCAACAGATACGGATGACATGAGCGCCTCGGAGACCTGTCCTTTCATTTTCAGTTTGATTTAGATGCTGTTCCTGAGGGTTAGGAAAACATCACTGGGGAAGCAGAGCCAAAGGTTAAAACCACCCTCCCCCCATCAATGGAAGCCCCAAATGAATCAAGTTGAACCTTTTAAGGGCCGTTCAAGGGAGCCTTTAATTATGTGAGGTGGACAAGGGGGAGGGCGCGTGGGAAGTTCACAGTTGGAGGACCTCCCAGTCCTGCCAGCAGGAAGGTTATTAGCATGTTTCATGTAACTTGTGCATAGCTGTGTGCCATTCCCATAAAAATAATTTCAACCTTCAAAAAGAGACAGATGGGAAAAAGAAAAAGACAGAGAGAGGAGGACCGAGACTGAATCAGTATTTAGAGAGGGAAAATTATTTCATTAAATCTAAACAGCATATGCTTTGCTGATGTATAGCATATGCAAGTCTATGCAAATTATTTAATAGCAGTGCACTCAGAGTAATTTCCATTTCCTCCCTGGCTTGTGACAGGAATATTCCGTTTAATCAGATTAGATGACATCCTCTACAAACTTTTGGGGGTTTCAACTTAATTCACCATGCTAAGTAGTTAGGGTAATTTGAAATAAAGCAATCAAGTGGGCTGAAAAGAATGAGGCCAAACCTCATTTCTGTCTTTGAGATGAGGAACTGGCCGTCTGTGCAAGCCCCTTAGGACTTCTTACCCCTCCTCTCTGCTCCCTGCTCCCCAGCACCCAAGACCTCAGCAGCGTTGCCAGTGGCCAGTTGCTTTGTCTTGATGGCATCTAGGCAGATCTGTTTCCCATCCTCCCAGCTTGCCTGCAATGCTGCATTCCAGTCAACCTCCCCGAATGTCACAATTTATGGTACTGCCTCAAGCAATGATGGGAAGATGAATTCACACTCCTTAAGCACTCTTTCCCCTGGAAGGTCATGGACCCCTGAAATGGGGTCTTCGAAATGGTCTGAATGGGTCTTTGAAATGGTAGGAAGGGGCCTTACAGTTATTCCACTCTAGAGTTTCTGGGGGAAGGGAGCAACCGTCAGGCCACTACCATGAATGGGCCAGGAAAGTCCTTGCAGGAAAGAAGTCATGAGGGACATACACCAGAAAGTGACAGCTGCCTGTCAGCAGTGCCTGCGCTGCAGCGTGGTGCCAGTCCTTGGCGAAGCTGTGATGCTTGTTTGGGGAGCCATTGCTCCCAGGTGTGTGAGCTTCCTGCTGCCCAATTCCAGGGGTGCCATTGTCTTGCAGTCCAGGAGAATTTTCCAGCAGGTGGCAGTAGAGGGTCTCAAGGAGAGTATTACTGCTAAAATCACAGCAAGTTGCAATTTGGACTAGAGACTACTTGGCCTCCCCTTTCAATGTCCTCTGTTTTATGGGTGGTGGTGTTTAGGGAAGGGAAAGATTTTAATTGCTTAAACTAATTCCCTGCAAAGTGTTAGCAGATGAGGTTTAAATATCATTTAAACTAAGGCTGCTAGGGATTTACTAGCCACCTAGATATAAAAGAGGGAAATTTAATGGCGAAATTTCATGTCTTAAGACAAGTAGTAAAACTTTCTTTCCCTCTTTTTTTTTTCTTCTTTAAACCCACGATCCCCCAAGGCAATGCCTCCACCAGGATGGTGGTTTTGAAGCAAGAGGTTTGTTCCCTGGGGCATGGGGAGGGATTTCTTATCAAAAGTTTGTTTGCAACCTTTTGGTAAGAGTGGAAAAGAACCAGCTGTAATCAATGAACTGTTTAAAAATTATTAAGGACCTCACCTTACCAACACAGGCCCATCCTACATGCAAGGAGGAAACAGGGCTACTCACTTTCTGGGTTTCCATTCATTGTTGTTCTCAATCCAGGAGGAACACACTGAAGGCAGTTATCCCCCCTCCCTCCCACTTTCCGTGGAAGAGGATGAGTATTCAGGAAAATTAGGGGACCCAAAGAAAGTCTCCCAGCCAACATGTGGATTCACATCTTAACCTGCCTGACCCCGAAGCCCAACTTCATGTCAGCAGAGTGTTCTACCACGTGACCATTAAACATGGGATGGAAGGAGACTTCTTTCTTATTTTCCTTTTTTGTAGACTAGGTAGAACATATTCATGACAAATTCAAATACACAGTCACAAATAGGTGTCTGTCCTTCCATGCCTCCGTTCCACCTCGCCACTCTCCCGCTGGCCACCACTCTCCTGCTGGCCGCCACTGTCAGTGTTTGCTGTGTATTTTTTCAGGAACATTTTGTGCTTTTATAAATGTATACGTATTTATCCTTTTCCCCCCTCATGTAAAAGACAGTACACCACACACACCGCTGAGTCTGTCTTTTTTTCACTTAATAAGGTACTGGAGATGAGCTAAGTAATCCCTTTTAACAGCTGCAGGTTGAGAATACTTTCAGTTGTATGTATGTAGTGCCATAATTTTATTTAGCTGAAATCGATTTACTTAAGCGATATGCTTATCTAACTGAGGCTGAGGAATCTAAGAGAGTTTATGCTGTCAAATGACTATATTTCTGTCAATGTAGCCAGCCTTAAAAACTTGATGTCTCAGAACTGGAATGAGCACACAGCCTCCCAGAATGACTGAAGAGCAGGTACATTTTTGAAGAAAGTTGTCTTGTGTTTTAAAAATATATGATTAGCCCTAGCCAGTTTGGCTCAGTGGATAGAGTGTCGCCTGCAAACTGAAAGGCCCCAGGTTCGATTCCGGTCAAGGGCACATGCCCGAGGTGTGGTGGGCTGAGGCAGCCGATTCATGATTCTCTCTCATCATGGATGGTTCTATCTCTCTCTCTCCCTCTTCCTTCCTTTCTGAACTCAATTATATATATATATATATATATATATATATATATATATATATATATATATATAATCACCTCTAATATGTGTGCCTACACACACACACAGCATTGGAATGAAAGGTTACTAAAGAAAGAGATAAACGTCTAAAGATATTCAAGAAAATTTAGCAATGCAGGATCCTTCTCCCTTTTTTTTTACAGTGATTGAACAATGAAACATGGTCTGTGGACTGTCTAGACCTCAAGTCTTTTTCTTTAAAGTAGGATGAGATGGATCAGTAAGATAAACATAGAAATAGATCATCCTTCCAGGAGAGAAACAGAAGGAAATAATAACAAAAGAAGGAATTCTATAATCTCTAAAGATAAAGAGGGAAATTTCTTTCTAATCCAGTAAACTTCAATATCTTTGAATAGAAGGAATTCTTTCGAACTTGATGTGAATACTGGTCTGCTTTCTATGTTGACACCTTGTTAAGATAAATTTGAGCTTTAAAACTGTTCAGAATTCCCTCAAAGGTGGGATTTATATCCTGTTAACTTTGAATGCTCCCTAGAAGTTCCAGGGAGAGAGAGAAGGGGAGAAAGAGAAAGGGAGGGAGGGAGAGAGAGAGAGAGAAGGAATATAGTAGTTATTTCCCCAATATCGACTTACATTTAAGGTCAGGCCCTGTCTAGGAATTTCTAGGGTTTCAGTGGAACATCTGTGATGATGAGACTTTCAAATATTCTACATAGTTTCATTTTTCATTTATTAGTTTAGGTTTTTCTATTCAAATAGCAAGTCTATAAAGTCTTAATATCTATCCAATATTTCCAGTGCAGTACTTTTATTTCCACATTTGTGCTATTAATGGATTTTGACCTATTTTTAGACCCCCTCCCAATCAATTGCAAGTAGCTGTTTGGTTTGGAAGTCCAGGAACGTGGAGGCTGGTGTTCTGCAGCACCACTGTCCTCCTGCTCCTCCTACACCACCCAGTAACTCTCACCACATCCCAGTCCACCTCCCCTCACTTCTCCCTCACCGAAAGCCTGTGCTACAAGCTTCTGGGAAAGCACGGGCCTCTTGCACTTGCAGGTTGCAAAGGACCTCAGAAGTAATGAGACTGAAGCATAGGGGCAGCGAGTGACCTTCCCAGGAATGGCCTTTATAACAAAGAATCTAATACAAGGGCACATGCGGCACCCCATTGTTTGTCTTTATTCTAGAGCAGGTCCTCAGTCCTTTGATGACCTTGACGTTTTTGAAGATTATACACCTGTCATTCTGTAGGAAGCCCTTCACATGGTGTTTTTCTGACATTGTCTTATAATTAGACCCCAGTGCATCTTGGGTTGAGAGATCATGGGTGCTGTGTTCTTTCCATTGCATTTTATTGAGAGACAAATTGCATGTGATGTCTACTTGTCTTGTTACTAGTCGTATGAACTTTGACCTCTTAGTTAAGATTGTGGTGTCTGCCTTGTCTCTCTACTCTAAAGTTATTTTTCCCTGTGTTATAAAAAATATTTTGTATGGGGAGATACTTTTAGACTATATAAAGTCTCATTCTTCTCTCCACTTTCACCCACTAAGTTTGGCATCTATTGATGTTTCTTTCAAGAATTAGTTTTTACCAAAATGGTGGCTACTATGGTAGCTTTCTAATTCCATCATTTTATTTATTTATTTATTGGCTGGCTTCCTACTTTAAGAATGAGATTTCTCTTCATTCATTCATATCAGTGTGGACTTAAGAATTCCTTCTTATCAAATGTATTATAATCCTTTACTGTTATTATTTATTTCGATGCTCAAATTGTTTCAGATTTGGTCAGTGGGAACTCCTTCAAATTGGATTTGGAGCCATGCCCCCTAGATCTGTATTCTTTTATTAAAACTCTATTTACAAGGGATAGGTTAAGCACTCAGGCTTTGAAATCACCAAAATCTTGGTTAAAATCCTGGCTTTGTCTTGTCTTAGTTGACCGATATTGGGCAAGTTGTGTGCCTTGCTGTGCCTCATTTACTTATTCGTAAAGTGGGATTAGGACTTATTTTATAGGTCGTAAGAATTATAGGAGATAATGTGCTGTATTTAAGAGATGTGACACGTGCTTAGTATGCAATAAATGGTGGCTATTTTAAATAATTATGAGCCACACTATTCTCACCTTTAAACTTTAAAAAAATTATTGATTTTGAGAGAGAGAGAGAGAGAGAGAGAGAGAGAGAGAAAGAGAGATCTGTTGTTCCACTTATTTATACATTCATTGGTTGATTCTTGTATGTGCTTTGACTGGGGATCAAACCCATAAGCTTGGCATAATCAACTGAACTATCTGACCACAGCTTATTCTCATCTTTTAAAAAAAATATTTATTTTAAAAAATGTATTTTTATTGATTTCAAAAAGGAAGGGAGAGGAAGAGAGAGATAGAAACATCAATGATGAAAGAGAATCACTGGTCAGCTGCCTCCTGCACACCCCACACTAAGTATCGAGCCTGAAACCCAGGCATATGCCCTGATAGGAATCGAACCCTGACCTCCTGGTTCATAGGTTGATGCTCAACCACTGAGCAACACTGGCTGGGCTATTTTCATCTTTAATGGGAAAAAATTCATCTCACAGAATCATTAAAAAGATTAGATGAAATAGCATATGTAAAAACACGTATCACATGTAAGTATTAAAAAGTATAACTATTGCCCTGGCTGGTTTTGCTCAGTGGATAGAGTGTCGGCCTATCGACTGAAGGGTCCAGGGTTCAATTCTGGTCAAAGGGCACATACTCAGGTTGCAGGCTCAGTCCCCAGTAGGGGGTGTGAAGGAGGCAGCCAATTAATAATTTTCTCTCATCATTGATGTTTCTATCTCTCTCTCCCTTTTCCTTCCTCTTTCTCTCTAAAAATCAATATATATATATATATATATATATATAGTTTTAAAGTGTAACTATTATTCTCTGAGCTTCCATTTCCTCATCCTTATAAGGAGAACACTACCCATGGACAGATTTGTGAAGATTAAATGAAATTACATATGTAACATTCCCAGCCCAGTGTCTGTCACTTATAATGTATTCCATAATAGGAGGTATTGTTCTCACAAAACAGCATCTGGAGAAGTTGGGAAAACCACTTCACCTAAGGAAAATCATGAATGCTTGTGTGCATGCATGTGTGTGCATGTTTGTGTGCATGTGTGTGTGAACAGTCAATGCCTACAGCTTACCATTCTTGGAGTTTGAGTCTCCTTTTCACTGGATCACTGCTTACTCCTCTGGACTGAGGCAAAAGTATACTTAACTGTAATTGGTTTGGTCAAGTGCTGTGATTTAGAGATGCACTCACATTCCCTAATCTCATTTTTACCCACTTGCCTCTAACAGGGATTTTAATCAGCCTCCCCACTGCTTTATTTCACTTCCTGCAATAAAAGAGCACTCCAAAGTGGCATGAAAGACACAGAGGTGGTCACGGGGGATCAACACCTTGGCTGAAATAGACATAGAGCTGTTTGAATAGTAAACACAACAGATCAGCATCAATGTTTGTAAGTTAGGAAATCCTGCTTTACTTTACATTTTCTGTTTTCACTTCAAAACAAATAGCATTCAGTAGGCCTGCAGCCAAGTACGTCAAATATAAAATTAAATTTGTTCTTCATAATTAAGACATTGGACATTTAGGATCCCATAAAATTGGTAAGTAGAGCTTGGAAAATCTCACCGAGTGGCTGCCAGCCTAGCACTATCCCTTCTCATTCATAATAAATGCCAAAGATATTTCATAACCAAGTATTGTTATGAAATGCAGTCAGTCCAATGCTCTTAACACAGCTGGGCTGCACAGAAGCTCAAATAGCCCAGTGAGGAGTCCCGAAGCCTTTGTGTTTGGTGTGCTGGCCACTGCAGTCATCACACCACACGGATTGTTTTACTTAATTCTCATGACAATATTAGACGATAAATACTGTTGAGATCTCAATTTACGGACTAGGAAACAGGTAAAGAAAAAGCTTTAGTGGGGTCAGCAGGCAGGGGCTCAATGAGGATTCGCACAGAGGCAGCCTGACCTTAGAGTTCAAGCCCTACCCCCCTCTAAACACCAGGGGGATTAGAGTTTTGTTATTACTGCTCTTTCTGTTTTTGAGACTTCTATTCGCTTATGGAGCTGTCAGCTGCACTGGGAATTCGCCCGGAGCCCAGGAATAACATTGGAGGATGCTGAATCGGACGGCTCCCTCCTGGTCCTGGGACACCAGCACCTCTGACTACCCTGGTCCATTCCTCAGGGCATGGGTGCTGCTCAAGCATTTTATGACCGAAAAGCTGCCATGAAGTAAGTGCCTGTTTGTTTTGTTTCGATGGCATTTTCCCAGTGGTATCTGGCTGGGTGATTTTCGTTTAGTTATTAACCTCCCTGGTCCTCTTTGTGAATCTGTGCTCTGCAGGGTTGGACAAGATGTTCTCTACTATTCCTTCCAGCTCCACCTGTGGAATTCCTAAAAGGATATTTGATTATTATCTGTCTCTCAGCCTCTCCAGGAATCTGACCCCACCAACACCCCCACTCTTCAACTCTTTCACTCACCTCACCCCTTTGTAATTTTTTCTCCCATTCTCTCCCTTTAAAAAATTCTCTCTCTCTCTCTCTCTCTCTCTCTCTCTCTCTCTCTCTCTCTCTCTCATCGCCCCTTTTTTCTTTTTTTATCTTTCTGGTATTCTCTTCCTGCCTGACTTCCCTCCTCCTCCTCTTTCCTTTCTCCCTGTGCCTTCACTCTCCTGCCCTCACCCCCTCATCTCCTCTTGTCTGTCTGTCTCTCTCTTTGCCTCCCTCTTTTCTGTGTCTCTCTTTTCTCCGAATGTTGTTTTTTCTCCCTCTCTCCCTCACTCCTTTCTTTCATTGAATTCAGCACACCTTATTTTTCCCTTTCCTGTACTGTTTATAGACAAGCAGATCCTTGGAAAATAACAGAAAGATTGCTCGAGGAAAATTCAGAATGGGTGGACAGCTCTGTCAAAAATGAGAAATGAACATTTGGAATAGTTAGAAGTTTGGGCACTGAAGGTATATTATTTTAGTTTCTTTGCACATCACTGTCATTGCAAATAGGACTGAGGTTCAAATGTAATCGAAGCTATGTTTCTCGGGTGTGCCACGTTTTGGGCACCCTTCTCGAGTACCCCCAGTTCCTCCCTAATGTAAAAGTAGCATTTAAAAATTTGTAGTTTTACTTAAAAAACTTGAAACAAGGAAATAATCCTCAGAAGGCCCAGACCAAAACCTAAACCTCTGTTAATATACCAAGTTGAAAATTCACAAATTCTACCAACTAGATTTGGGCTCTGAATGGGCACAGTTGATGATGCCAGTACTTTAACTTACATTATGTCTTTGCACTGTGCAAATCTATTTTGTGTCTCTTCATATTCGGTTAAGTTACCGAAGACTTGTTTTATTTTAAAAGGCTTTTCTTATAGCTCACATATACCAGGTAGAAAAACTGTTTTGTTTTGGGTAATGAACCTTTTACCACGGACACATGGGCATCAGTTGGATCCCAGCAAAGTGATGTTAGGGCTGCGCCACTCAGGAAACAACTATTGTTTTCGAGGCCCCTTTTCTGTCCTCACTGAAGTGTGACTAACCTTTTAAAGTAGAACAATATTTGGGTACAACCTTTATTTTAAGCATCGCTCCTGCTTACAGAACTTGCTGTTTTGAATTATTGTTGTGGTCTTGGACTTTATATTGTGTGCTCTTATCAACTTCTAGTCCCTTTCAAAGTTTCCATTTATTGTTTCGCAGAAGGAGAGACTGGTTGCTAAAATCATCCATATGCATCCGACACTGTTGCATGAGTCACACTGCTATTTTAAAGGACGTTCAAATAGGCCTGTGTTTGGTGTGAAGGGGAGAACGAACTGACTTTGATTCCTAATTTCTACCAAATTTTTCACGCAGTCTTTGTTAGAGACCTCAGATAGCCACAGCATTTTAAAGGGGTTTGGTTAATATTGGGTTCAAGAAGCCCTCCCCCCTACCCTCCTCTCAGAAGCTTGGGGTCCAGCCTCAAAATATATATCAGATTTGGAATTTAATTTTTGAAAAATAATTTCATAATAGAGTTTTAAATAAAAATGAGGTTTCAGAAGTCTGATCTGCCCAGGTGGTCTCTGCACAGAGGAACACTTTCTGGTTTGTGCACAACCTCTGTGTGAAAGGACACGGCTGCTCAGTGCTGGCCTGGCCAGTGGCTGGGGTGGCTCCGAAGCTCTCCTGCTGTGGTGGGCTGACACCTGAAATCGTCCAGACCCCTGGGAGCTCCAGATTCCGCATAGCTCCACAGGGCAGGGCCGGACGAGACATGGACTCATGAGTGATGCATGGGATACCCACAAAGGTCTCTTGCTCCAGAGACAGAAAGTGTTAGAGGAGAGAACAAACTTAGCTTCTGAAAGACAAATGAAAGTAGGAAAGGCCATGAAAAGAGCATGCACTCAGTGGGAAGATGAACATGGAAGAAGACATTGGACCTGCTCTCCAGGACTGGGCCACCAGAGAAAACTGGCTCAGAAAGTCACTGGGGAAGGCGAACCATCATCTGCAGCCTCAGTAACCTTGAGACTTTTGAAGGAGTGGAACAGGTACTGCCAACTGCTGTCTTTACAGGGACAGTCATTTTAGCGGCAACACTTCCCCTCTTTCTCATCAGCTTCACACTACTGGGAACATATGCTCTTGAGATGGTGCTTCCATGAAGACACAGTTGGCCAGGTCTGCTTCCCCTTCTCATTCTTTTAAAAAATTTTTTTAATCGATTTCAGAGAGAAAGGGAAAGGGGGAGAGAGAAAGAGAGAGAGAGAGAGAGGAACATCAATGATGAGAAAGAATCATTGTTAGGCTGCCTCCTACACTCCTCATAATAGGGATTGAGCCTGCAACCTGGGCATGTGCCCTGACCTGGAATCAAACCAAGGCCTCCTGGTTCATAGGTCAATGGTCAACCACTGAGCTTCCCCTTCTCATTCTGATGCTCTGAGAGAGCAAGGCATCTCATTAGAATTTGATGGCAATCAATGGCTCCTGCTACAGAATGTAGCTCAGGCTTATCTAATACTAGGGGCCCGGTGCACAAAAATTTGTGCACTCGGGGTGGAGGGAGTCCCTCAGCCCGGCCTGTGCCCTCTGACAGTCTGGGACCCCTCAGTGGATGTCCTATGATGGCCCCGGTCTGCCAGGCGCCTTGTGTGTGTATGTGTGTGTGTGTGTGTCACCACTGGAGACCTGCCCCCAGCCGTATCTGAGGCTCGGAGCAGTCCTCCTGTGTGTGTCTACCTGCTGGGGGCCTGTCCCCAGGCACACCATCAAGGCTTGGAGCAGACACCCCCTCTACGTTGATCTCTCAGACTCTTGCCCTCCCCTGCATGTTGTTCTCTTTTTTGAGCGTGGCCAGGCCTGGGTGCAGCCTGCCTCCCAAGCTTGCCTACTGCCCATCTTCCTCCAGCCACCAGAAAGCAGGGAAAACCCTGCCTCATGGTCAGGCCAGCCTTTTCCTGCTCCCTGATCCTCAGAAGGGACCTGGGAAGCCGCCAAGCAGGCCGCCAACTCTTTCCCACTCACCCATCCCCTGCTACCTTCCTTTCCCACTTCCCGGTGCCGCCAAGGGGTCTGGGGAGCTGCCGAGCAGGACCCCGGCCCCTGCAGCCTTGCTTTCCTGCTCCCCGATGCCCCGCAAAGGGCCTGGGCAGCCACCAAGCAGGTCGCCAACCCTCTGCCACCTCTTTCCCACTCCCTGGCCTGCCACCTTGCTTTCCCACTTCCTGGTGCCCTGCAAGGGGCCTGGGAAGCCCACCAAGCAGGCCACCGACCCTCTGCCACCTCTTGCCCGCGCC